>JAFBJT010106034.1:125357-138620 GCA_016785325.1 Chascanopsetta lugubris | reverse complement strand
CCCCCCCCCCCCCCACACACACACACACACACACACACACACACACACATACACACACACACACACACTCCCCCACTCCCCCCACCAATCCCTCCAAGAAGCCAGAGGCAGAAGAGAGAGGCAGTGTTAGAGAGAGAGAGAGATATCAATGGCCTCCAGGGGTTAGGAGAGGGTTGTGGGGGGGGCAGTTAAAGGCATGGTGTCTGTGTGTGAGTGGTGTGTTAGTCAATACCCAGACCTCTGCATCACTAACTGTACAGATAATATAGATCAATATGAGGTGAAGGCACATATATTTTACTAATTACTACAATAATTAAAAGGGTCTGTTGTGATTAAAATAAAATCTGTACGTGGTCAATTCCCCCCCAAATGGATTCGGACACAGTGGACTCTTCCTGTTTCAGCCTTGTTGCTCCCTTGTCATAAAATCATTTGAGAAAACAACATTAGCAAGGTGAAGTTTTTCACCTCTCCCCCTTCATAGGTCAAGGACTCAGACCCGCGGGACAGGACGAGGTTATAACCGTCTCAGCCTATTGTTGTTTGTCCGCGGGAACGCCTGGATTTGATTGGATCGGCATTACTCAAATCGAAAGGAATGTCGAAGTCATTGACATCTGCAAAAACAGTTAAACAGCGTTTAACAGCGATTTGCAAAGAAAAGATTTTAATCAGCGTCACTGAGCTGCTCGTCTGCTTTGTGAGGTTTAAAGACACCTACGTTAAGCCCCCTCCCCCCACTCAACAAAAAGCTTTGATTGAATAATAAAGAAGGCAGGATGGTGGGGGGCGCCGTGTTGGTAGAAATGTGCTGTGGCAGTAAATTCTGAGTTTGTGTGGCGTGCCGAGCGCAGCGCCAGGCTACGGGAGGGAGAGACATGCTGCTTTCATGTCCCTGAGCCATGTTCACGTCCACTGAAGACTTGTGTTTTTACACAGGTAGGCAGTTTGGGGACTATCTCAGTGAGGAGGAAGGGAGGGCTAAGAAAGAAAGAAAGAAAGGGGAGACATGAGAGGAATCAAAGGATGCCCCCCGCCTTTAATAATGTAACAAATATTCTAATTTCTAAAAATAAAACCTCCTCTTCATCCTTCCTGCTAATCTGAGCTGTAATTTATTCCAACCCAAGGCCGTATTAGTATGCTAGCCGAGGGCAAACTGGATACGACAAGACCAAGTTCCTTCAAAAAACTCCGACACGGAGAGAGTGAAAAGATCAGGCTGCAACTTGTAGGCTCCACCTGAATTTAGTTCAGTCGCTAATTGTGTGGACTGTAAGCAGTGAATAAGGCCTTTAAAAAGAATTATTATGAAAGAATTATTATAAATAATTGCATGCTGTAGAACAGGGCCCGAGGGCCAAAACTGGCCCGGCAGAGGGTCCAATCCCGCCAGCAGGAAGATTTCACAAAGTAAAAAAAAACTGTGTACTTGGTTTACATTCTTTATATTGAGAAGAATCATTTCAGTTTATTAATCTTTGAAAATTTCTTTATTTTTTTCATTAAATTCGCAACTCTACTTTTTTCTCTCTCATTTTTTGCTCTAAAACAAAGGGAAAAACCTGGAGTTGTCAATGTTTGTAGTTCATTGTGCTCTGATTTCACTGGCCCTGCCCACTTGGGATCAAATTGTGGCCCCTGAACTAAAATGAGTTTGACTACCCAGATGCAGAAAGTATTACATTTTATTCATGCATCTATTCTACAAGTATGTACAAAAAAAAAACAAAAAAAATCACAAAATCACCATTAAATAAAAATGCAACATGCAAAATAGCGTACTGTGAGCTAAACCGAATGTAACATAAAACAATGCATGGCAGCTGCACATTGCATGCTTTCTCTTTTTTATTATTTCTGATTAATTGCGTACGAAGCGTTTGTTTCTCTGTGTGTCCACGTGGATATATTGATGCCATTTTATGAAAAGCAATTGAGCAATGGGACTTTGTACCAACCATCAAACAGACACTTCATTATGGGAGCAGTGATAACAAATACATTGTGTAGGATAATGATGGCACTGGTTCATATTGTTCATTATACATCGGAGAGTCACACGGCACTTGGAATTTGTGTGTGTGCGTGTGTGTGTGTGTGCGTGTGTGTGTGTGTGTGTGTGTGTGTGTGTGTGTGTGTGTGTGTGTGTGTGTGTGTGTTGCACGTGGAAGTGCGTGTCTTTGTTTTTGTCATTTTACAACATCATGTTTCAGCAAATTAACGTCTGAACCATTGGGAAGAAAAATATACCATCATTTGCCATCGCTGACAAACAATATATTTTGGATAATGATTGCATCTATTGGCTTCTGCATTCGTAAATGTGAGGTAATGAATTTCCTTAGTGAGCAATGAAAGCAAACAGAGATATTATGTCACCGTGTTGGATAGACCTATTGAATGCATGATGGACTGTCACTCAATGATGAACTGTCTCACGAAGAAATGCATTACAAAAACATCTTTTATAGTAGGAATCTGCTTAGTAACTCCTCTGCTTGTGATGTATAAAGGGATTCTTATGCTGTTCAGACACACTGGCGAAAGCAGGAGTGTGTGATGTGGAGTCTGACTGGTGGAGGCCTGGAGCGTGTTGGCTGCCTCTGACTGGTTGGGCCTGTCAAAGGTTTTGGGGCATTGGACTGAGTCGATGCCTGCCACACACATGTCATGCCTTCCCTCCCTGATGAGCCCTGCAGTTATGCAATCAACAGTATTATTGCTGGAGAATGTATATATTTAATTTGTGAAACAATGACAGTTTCGCTTGATTTATGGCGCAAGGCAAGGTTTAATTAATTGGAAAATGCATATTACCCTGTGACTTAATTATTAGCTAATTAATCACTGGGTACTTGTTCGGTGTTCCCCCTTCCTTTCCCCCCCCCTTCTTTTCAAGCATATTTCTGTGTGTGTCTGACACTCGAATTTCCTCCCGGGGTCATTTTTATGTGAGGTCATGCTTTTTCTTCCTGAGTGGCTGCTGAGATGGAGAACATGCGCCATGTAGAGCCTTCGGTGAAGCTGGTCGGCACAAAGCTCGGGTTGGAACACTGTGCACTTCACTGAAGTGTGTGAGAGTGCGACTTTAAAAGTCTTGGCATGATGCAGTTAGAGTGTGAAGGCAGCATTCAGGTCAGAGTTTACACTCTGGAACACATACTTACAATTTGCAAGTATAAGATGCAATATTAGAGCAGCTAAGGTCAAATCAAACCCTCTAGTGTGTCAGGCAATGCTGTTGACCTTTCAACAAGCCATATGTCAATATGTACATAAAGAATACCTGAGCATTTGTCACCATGAGTTTGTAATAATTTGTTTATCCGCGATAGCAGGTGTGTCAAACTTAGGGGGGGGCATATCCATTGTCTCAGTACAGTTGGCGATCTACTAAAAATATTTTAGATTGCAAAATCTGGTGGACTGGACCCTCTGGAGGGCCGATTCTGGCCCGTGGGCCATATTTTTGACAACACTGCTCCATAGCCTTCTAATACCTACCAATAAAACACACATTGTACATCTATTATGACCAAAACATTATCACTACTATTTCCAAAACATTAAACAGATTGGTGCCAGGGTAAGAAAGCAGTTATGTAGTTAATTCATCCACGTTTGACTCAGCCCTACATGGCCTTAACTCTGGAGATCTGGCTGCAGCTTTTTTGATGTTTCAAAATAGTCCCCTCACAGTGCACACACTCAACACACACTCCACCAATCACACGTATGCATTCACTAATTATTCCTTACACTTCAAACTCTATTAAAAGAGCCACTGCTGGCTTGTTGCACACAGAACGTATTCATATCTTCTTGTAGTGGCCTTGGGAAGCACCATTTACCAAAGGTGTAAGCTGATCCCCAGGGTCATGGTCAAATATGGTGAATAAGGGTCTCACTGTTACAGCTGTCAGTGGTTTACCTCACAGGGATGGAGGGATCTAAATAGTGGTATTTATATCAGTTTTCCACTGAAGGTGTAGGACAGGTAGATCACAAGATCAAGGATTCCCTCACCTGAGAGCTTCTCCAGACAGTCGCTGTTAGTGGAGGCGAATGATAGGGGATGGATACATTGGATGGAAGGCAGAGGAGGAGGTGTGGCCGAGGGGCAGTCTGCCAAAACACCTTACCTCCAAGACCCGTCCCTCCCTGCTCGGCCACTATCCGGTCCCCATGTGTCTGTGCCTGGTAATGATAAGCGTTTTAAACTATTAAGGCTGCTGTGAAAAAGGCCCGTTTGAGTGCAGAGCTGTCAGTCTGCAATGAGGCAATTGGGGGTGGGGGGCTGTCATGGCTGCCACTCAATGGGAGGATGAGAACTGTTTGGCCCTAATGGATTCCTCCAGGCGGACGGCTTACACGGCGGCTGGAAGTAAAATCGATGCCTTGTCATGAGCGAGTGAGGCATCATCAAACGGCCAGGTGGAAGGGGAGGCAAGGATAGGGAGGCCTGCCTGGGTAGTTACGTCTATATCTCAGCGTGTGTGTGTGTGTGTGTGTGTGTGTGTGTGTGTGTGTGTGTGTGGTTCAGAATGGAGGGGAGAGACAGACAGATGCTCAGCTCAGCTTTACACGCCCAATGGGGCCTCTTCTATGATTGTAAGCATGAAAGGGGGCTTTGACCTCCATCATCTCAGATGCTTTTATTTTCCCGTTCTTTTGGAATCGGACAGAGATACACACACTCCCACACACACTCCCCCCCCCCCACACACACACACACACTCACACTCCCACACACACACATACAAGTGATGCTGTGCAGAGAAGGATATATTGCCTCGACAAAAGTCAAACATCATTTTGTTGGCAATATCACTTTTCAGAGTTCTGTTCAGTGATTTCAGGTTTGGAGGTGAACCTGCAGAGAGGTGTAGTTGTCAAACTGTGTAAAAGTTGGTTACAGAATTTCCCATTTGGTGCAACACTTTACGAACTGCACAATTTTTAATAGAAGAGAAACAGCGGTATATGATGGAATAAGCAACCCACACGACGCAAGTTTTCAGACGAAGATAACATCTGTTTTTTACAGTGTGTGCTTAATTTTTACGTGTTCATACATTTCATTTTTATTTAAACAAAAAAACAACTCTTAACTGTTTCAGCTTGTTTTATGTTCCTGTGGGTGTGGGCCTCCGGAGGTATCGCGGGGGCCACCCTCCAGCCCCCCCCCCGCGGGGCCCCCCCCCCCCCCCCCCCCCCCCCCCCCCCACCACTGGGCTGCAGGGAGCGGTCCAGGTCCATTGATTGACAGGTTGAGTTGTATGCGATTGCTCCAAGCTGACTGCAGGCGGGCTGCTGATGCTGAGCAGGGATGTAGGTGTTCAACGTCCCTGACTTGGCATCTGTCTCTGTCTGGGCTCAGTCAGCTGCCACAGCTCCTGTCAACTCGCCTGCCTCCTGGTTTTTGAGTTTGAAGGAGGTGTCTTGATGTTTTATATTTATATGTTTCTGTCAGCGAATTCTGCCGAGAGCCCGACGGCAACTTTATTAGCTGCTCCAAAAACGTTATGTGAGTCTGACATACCTCAATCCTCTTGTATACCACTTTCAGACAGAAGCTAATGAGGTTGCATTTCACTCTAATGAACATGAGTTGACCCCATAGACTGTTTACAGCAGTGTCATGACAGCTTGCTTATGGTGCCAGCAGAAGAGGCCATGAACCATGACTCGGTGTTGCACTGACATGACATGACATAAACAATAGTGAAAGTGCACATGCATTTTTTTTTTCTAATTTAATTTTATGTTTAGCACTAAATAATAACTCCAGAAGAAATCCAAATGTCAATTTTCTGGAAAGTCTCCTATTAGTTGCTTTAAATGCTATTGCAAACAGCTTTGATTGACTCACGACTGATGTTGCGTATCAGCTGGAACCTTCTATCTCCATAATACTCATTCTAATAAAACCCTAATACAATTCTAATTTCCAAAATGTAATATAAATTGCCTTTTTTTTTTTTAATAAAATACTTTATATTTTCTTATATAGAGAGTTTTAGTTCTAGTCACTAACCAATGGGCTTGGGGCAAAGAGCAACAATGCTGATTAAGTTTTTGTTTGTTGACTCTTTAAGTGAAATACAGTGACTCAGCAGCTTAGTTTTTTGTTCTTTTGCAAGCCTTTGAAAAGAGTTGGGCGGGGACTCTGTTAGGACGCTTAAGTGCTGTAGATTGTGCCGGAAATTACATTTGAAGCTGTTTATAACTAACATACGTTCTCTCAACACGTCCGATAAAGTCGAGTTCAAGTCGGTGTCTCTTCCGTCTATTTGCTCGACAACTCTTCAGTTTGGAACTCGAGTCGAGAAACTCTCGATACTCTTCTTGTTAGCCTTTGGAAACGGGGATCTCTTCTTCCCTTTATTGCTGAACACATGAAAGAGCTGCTGTTGATTAAGGAGGCCTTTTAAGCTGTGAAAGCCCTAAATGTGCTGTGTCCTTAGTAAGATGAAAAGGAATCAAAGTTAGCCTGAGTTGTTTCTTACCTTGGCTCCTCCAATGGGAGAACCTCTGGGAGGAAGCCTGAGAGTGAGACAAACTGGAAGCCCTTATTCTCTATGCTAATGTCTCTGCATTTTACTTGTAATTATGCCCCAGCATCCTCCCCTCTTCTCCTCTCCTCTTTCTCCTCTCTTCTGCACTTGTCTCAGTGCTGATGAATCATTTTCCTTCTTTGTCACTTTCAAACACGTCTTTTTAGACCTTTCCCTTCTGTTCACCAAAGAGCATTTGATTATTTCCATCCTTATAGGAGCAGTTCCTCCCAGATTAAACAAAATACATTCTCGCTTCTTACTTCATGGCTTCAGAGTGAATTGGAACAACATGGCCCTTTATCAATGCGCTATGGACGTCTGCTGGAGCCAAAGTGTTTTGCGGTGACGTATGTCCCCGTTCTCCTTCTCACATGTCACTTTCCCTCCATCTCGGCTCTGCCACCGCCCATATTTATTTTATCTCGCTAATGTGGGTCACCCCTGTATGGCGGCCATCAGCAAAGGCACAGTCAAATAGCTGTGTCTGAAGCCTATATACCTTTGGCATGATTTATGGGCTGGTGTGACGCTGGGCTCTCAGAAGGGCCGCCATTGTCCTGCTACGGCTCTCAACTCTCGACGTAGGGGCGCTTTGTCTGCGCTGAGGCAAACCAGACCCCCGTCTTTAAAAAGAATCAAATTATTTCATCATGTTGGAAATGAAAAGGCTGTAATTACTCCTAATTAGACCCTGACTCTTTTCTTTTCTTCCTCCTTTTCCCTTCTTCTTCTCCCCCTCTCTCCTCTCTCGCCGAGTTTTAGAGGTGAATTCTTTTTCTTTTTTCTCCCAGAGGGTTGGAGATTGCGCTAAATCAGAGCCGTTAGGGTGGAGAGTAGGAAACAATTTTCTGTGGAGTTTGAAATTGATTAATATAGGCTGGTGACGGCTCCTCTGGCTTTGATATCCAGTGAGTCGGGAGGTCTGAAGTGGTGTGATGACACCGTAATGTTTGCCTTAAAGCCGTACCTTAATGGGGCTGGCTCCACAATGTCATGATGTTTCATGCAACCAGGGGGAAAATGAGAAGCAAAACAGGCCATTCGTGAAGTGTTAGAGCACATGTCTGTGTTTATGTGAGTGCGTGACTGTCTACATGTGTGAAGCCTTGGTGGACCATCTACCTCAGACGTGTAGGGTTTCCCTTCCAATAACAGCCCTCCACGCTGGAGAGCAGCAGCCTAATGGGCGGCTATCACGGAAAATCATTTTCTACCCGTCAACTATTTACATGTATCTTTACCACACAAGTCCTGTCGTTTTAGGCGGCGCAACAATTTGCTAAGCAAATCCCACTCTCCATTTATCTATCAAGGGGGAGGCTGTTCTTGTGTGTGTGGGAGAAAGTCGGGTGGGAGGGGGGCGGTGGAGTCGGAGGAGGAGGAGGAGGACTCTGCCGAGGAGGACTCTGCCGAGGAGGGGGGGGGGAAGCAAATATTTTTTCTGGCTTGCGACACCACAGTGAAAACACACTCCTGATGCTGATGTGTATTAGAAGTGAGCCGGGCAAATATTAGCACTGCCTTACAGTGGCAGAGTGGCGGTGTGGGGATGTGCGGTGTGTGTGTGTGTGTGTGTGTGTGTGTGTGTGTGTGTGTGTGTGTGTGTGTGTGTGTGTGTGTGTGTGTGTGTGTGTGTGTGTGTGTGTGTGTATGGGATGGGAGGAGTCCACCGGGCTGCTGTGCATCAGAGGACTTCAAAAATATGAGATGCCACAAAAATGATATACTCTTACTTCTAACATGGCCAAGAGGTGATTGTAGCCAGATAACCTCGTAGGAGTAGGATAACATAGATAACCTCTTTGGGAAGGAACCATATTAGATGAAAGAACCTTGAACTACAATCCTATTATTGGTTGGTGGGGAAAAAAAATATCCATCCATCCATTCGTGAGGTGACAGTGGTGTCTACTGTGCCATGGTAACATTGTATTTGCTTGTTTATTTTGTCTTTATTAAAGTAAATAAATGAAGTATAATTTCATCTCTGATGACGGTGACAAATCTTACAACATGAATATTCCAAATATTAAATTGTGAACAGAACTGGGCCCGAACCTCACAATATAACTGGCACTTTACGGTCAAATCCCAGCTTACACACACACACACACACACACACACACACACACACACACACACACCCACACACACATACACACACACACACACACACATACAGCTAACCTCCAGCCCACCAGCACTCCCAAACAACCCATAGCATTTACTCAGCTGGACATTAACTGGCTCAGGTTGGCATGTGTGCTCAAGGGCACAACAACAACAACAACAGGAGCAACAGCAGTCAGCTCCACCCACATTTCCTGAATAAGTCGAATACTCATGTGAGAGAGAGAGAGAGAGAGAGAGAGAGAGAGGGAGGGGGGAGAGAGGGAGAGGGAGAGAGAGAGCGAGAGAGAGAGGGGAAGGGGAAGGGGGTGGTCAAAACCGGACGTTGATGCGTCTTGTTTGTCAGCAACAGAGTGCGAGGAAATGTGACGGAGCCCCGGAGGACGTTTCCAAATCCATTTCCTGCTCTTGTCCGTCCACATCGGCCGCTGACGACAGATCTGCTGGTTCTTATTGTGTTCTATAATGGAGGGGTGGTGGATGGGGAAGTGAGGGAGGCGGGGGAGGGGGAGGGGGGTGGTTAGCTGGAGCGCACATGCCCAAAAATGATGCGTCTCCTTTGATCTGTTCCAGTGTGAGCCACATGAACAGCTCCGCCGCTAGGCACTCAAACACACACACACACACACATATGCGCATACACACACGCGCATACACACACACACAGACAGCCCTGCAGTTTGGCCCTTTGCACTTTTTTATCGCTCTGCTTAGTCTAAATACAGTGTGTGTGTGTGTGTGTGTGTGTGTGTGTTGACTCACCCCGACATCTTGTTTTTTTCCATCCCCATGTTTTTTTTTTCTTTCCTGATACATTTGTAGACTCACTGTAATAGGGGGAGCCAGTGTTTGAGGTACAGTGCTTATTAGTTTCGTATCTCAGCTAATTACCCATTAAATAACCACATGCACACACACACGCACACACACACACACACACCCCTATTACTGGATAATTAGCAACTGGCCCATTATGAATATGCATTTCCCACTGCTTCATACACATGCAGGAATATGAATATATCCATTCTAATTTCCTCAATTGACTTGTCATGCTTTTCACGATACGACGCCGCGTTGCTCCTGTGGCATCAAAGATCAGGGGAGTCGGGAGCGGGTGGATTTTCCTTGTTGTGTGAACTGAGGACACTTCCAGCCAGTTCAGCTCTCGGGAGCACACTTCCATGTGTAGTCAGTTTGATACTTCATTAGCAACAATAGATGCCGGTGGCCTGCAGGTGACCTCAGAGGCTGCGGCCGCAAGGTCTGTCTCAGTCCTCTATCCACTCTGTCGGAATGAGGCTGCAGATTTCTTGCTCCATCTTCACGCGTTCATCTCAAGCTCAGAATATTAATAAGCCAATTAATGTTTTTTTTCCGCCGTTTTTTTGTTGTTGCTGTGCGACTGGACAGTCTGTTCTCGTTTGTCTTTGTTGGCCGTGCTGCATGTTTTTGTTGTTTTCACTCTGCCAGTCCTCCCTCTGCCCGTTGTGCCGGATGCTCCGAGCGGTGTGTGTCACATCAGGTGCGTCAGGATGCCCATTGGCTACCGGCCGCCGACCGGAACCGTCCCGGCCAATCGGCTGTCGGCACGCTGACCTTTTTGCTGCTGCCCTGACCCTGATGGGAGGTGAAGTGTGTGGCTGGTAGCAGTCAGTACTGGCACAGCAGGATGAGGAAGAATAAGAGGAGGAGGAGGAGGGAAAAGGACCAAGCCGGAGGGCTGGAGATTTTCTTGGCCAGTCACTCCGGTTCCCGTCCTCCTTCCTCCTCTCAACTCCTCTTCGGTGGAGTCATGACAGCCTCTCTTGGCCGCGTTGCTCCGTGTTTCACATGCAAAGGCTCAGTCAGTGGTAAGGGACGGGTAACCACATGAGATACTTCCATGCTTGTCCGTCAGCGAGTGGGCTACCTCGTGACTGTGTGCGTGTCATTCAAAATGGCGACCGGTCCCATTTCCCAGTGGCCTCTCCTGTCGTCTCGGAGGTGTTTAGCGACAATCTGTCCGCTCCGACACGAAAAACAAAAATCAGAGGATGCCGCAAAACGCTGTGAAATGCACTAATGAATATTTTAGACATAAAGGACCCACTCTCCCAGCCTCCATTTGCCTGGCTCAGTCCTCCAAACAGCCCTTTTAAAGTCAAGTGATGGGGGTTAAGTTAATTATGCACATTAAGGCCAGCCTCCCTCCCTCCCTTTCCGTGCTCAGTCACTGTATACGTGTATATAAGTGTGTGTGTGTGTGTGTGTGTGCGCGTGTGTGCGCGTGCGCAGGCTGTGGCGGTGGCTGGAGATGCCGAAAGTCTGCCTTTAATTAAACACAGATGCAAGGAGGGAGAGACTGTCTGTCACACACTTTTAACAGAAGCTGCACGCATGCAGACACGCGTGGGCACATACATAGCCACACACACACACACACACACACACACACACACACACACACACACACACAAACACAATCGAAGGAGATGAAAGAGTGTAACGGACTCTGTTTGTGTGTGAGGAGACAAGCGCCTCGCTATCGCAGCTCTGCAACCGGATAAATACCTTAATCTAAATTAAACATGAGGATTCTTGGTTATTAAAGGTGCATATTTGTTCGAGTATTTGTTCCCATTTACAGAGGAGTTTGAAACTTGTTCTTGTTTATTTATTTATTTCATATTCATGAGACAGCTTGTCAATAAATTCTACTTCTCTTTTTTCTCTATCACCGTTTAGCTGCCCACCTGTTTTGCTCTACTTTCGCCTGCTTCCTTTGCACATTAAGCTGAATAGAGTTGTGTGTCTCGTTGTTATGTCAGTGTTTGATCTCCCCTGTCATGGTGCTTGATTGATGTAGTCCGTCTGCAGGAAGCAAAGGAAGCCAATGTTAATCAATGACAAGGCTTTGATATAAAAAATACCACTTCAATTCCAACTGGAATTACCAGCTTGCGGTTGTTTTTCTGTGTGTGTGTGTGTGTGTGTGTGTGTGTGTGGTTAAAGTATACTTCATATGCCCAGCATATGCAGCAGAGACAGACGATCCACTTGTTCTTGTTCTGCTGTATGTCTGTTGTATTAGTGTGTGGGTTCATTGAGAGAAATGGAAAACAGAGTCACACTCCTTGTATGTGTTCGCACAGTTGGCCAAAACACCGAATTCTTAAAGAACACCATATCCCAGTCTATAAGATAAGTTTCACATATGGACAATGCACAAAGGATTATTTTATTTTTTATTATATATTTTGAGTTATTTTTATTTTTATTATTATCTATGCAGGTTTGAATTGACGTTTTTTTTTTACAATTCACCTATGTTGAATGGATACTAATAGATTTTTTTATAAGAAGAAAAAATCAGAATATTTTCTCATTATTGGAATTTAATTAATTTATTTAATTATAATTATTTACTTAATAGGTTTAGTGTGTAATTGACAAAGAGACTAAGAACTCATGCAATTCAAAATCAAACCCCTCAATTTTGTACATTTTTGTGGCACTTTTCTAAACCCAGCCAAGAGTATTACATGATATTTTTCCTTCTCTCATAATGTAACTCTTTTTCTCTATTTTTTTTTACTAAAAGAAGATCAGTTTCATATTAAATTTTACCCAATTAGCGACTCAAACCGCGCAGTATTTGTTTTCCTTTTTATTATTTTTTTTATTCTCTTCCAGGATAGCATCAGTGGCGATCTTTCTTAAATTCCTAGCGGTATCCTCCTCCTCCTCTTTGTCTCTCGCTCTCTCCTGTGCTGCAGCAGCGGCCTCATTTTTCATTAGAGGATTGCCCCATTATTTCATTTCTTGTGATAAAATGACAAAAGATTACTCACGAGAAATACTAAATACAGAGCCGGGCCGATGGGATCTCCCCTCATATGTAACACTGCTGGGCTGTGGCTGAAGGCTTCATATTTCCTATTTCTCTCTCTATTATATATCTGGCAGAGCAGCAGATACAAGGACCGTGTGTGAGTGTGTGTGTGTGTGTGTGTGTACTAAATTACATTCTTGGTGTCCCAATCTGGTCAGACACCACTAGCTGGTCAGCCGACCTTGCTCCTTCTATTTTTTATGAGAACCCTTATTTTAGCAGTAAAATGGGAACAAAATTAGTTGCACCTCTGACAGAAATGTCAGCGAGTTGGGAGAAGAGTAACTTATTTCACACGAAGAGGGAGGGAGGGAGGGGCAAACACGGGGCCAGCAGCGGCTATAACTGAAATAAATAAATAATAACCACACCATATCTTTATCTGAGATGATTCATATTTTATTTCAAAACAGTGCCGCCATTGGTCACATTTTTCAGTTTGCGGATAATAGAAAATGTAAAGATATGGCCGGTGAAATATGAGTCGGTTTCGGGGAGGTAAGAATGAGAAAAGATTAGCTTGAGATTAGAATAAGAGAGATGGAGGAAAGGGGGAGAGGAGGGCAAGGAGTCTCAGCGTGTGTGTGTGTGTGTGTGTGTGTGTGAGATGCTTTCCGAGTGTAGTGCTGTTGCTGCGTGGTCTCCCTGTCAGTGCGTGTGTGTGTGTGTGTGTGTGTGTGTGTGTGTGTGTGT
>JAFBJT010106034.1:115357-122857 GCA_016785325.1 Chascanopsetta lugubris | reverse complement strand
CATAAATAAAAAATAATGAAAATAAAGTTCATAAGTTTTGCAACAAATGTCTTGTTTAATCTCCTCTTCTGCAAAACGTTTGATCAGGTTGACCACTCACCACTGTTAACATATTGTAATAATAATCATTGATAATCAAATCTCTCTCTCTCTCTCTCTATATATATATATATATATATATATATATACATATATCTCAACATTGCAAAGCTGCCTGCTTTGCAAAGAAAGCCACGTCTCCTCCTCAGACAGATCTGCGTGCAGATGTTGAAGAACAGTTTGTCTAGTTAACACGTGTCAGCTGACGCTCACAAACCCCTCTGTCTAATCAGAGGCAGGCGTCATTGTCGTCTGTCTCATAATGAGGAATCATGAAGGCGTCTTATTTCTCTCCAGTGCCATTTGATATTTCACTGTGTCAACAAATCAACAGGGGACAGGTTTTAAGGCGGCGCTGTAAACATGCAACCCCCCCCCCCCCACCCCACCCCAGCCCCCCACCCCCCATCCCCCACCACCCATCTCTCTCCCTCCTCTAACATGCACTGTCAATTACACAGTGGCAGTAGCCCTGCAGATACAGCAGAGCGTGATGCCGGCTGGCTGGCTGGGTGAGTGGCTGGGTGGCTGACTGGCTTGTCTCTGGGAAACATGTGAAATATGATTTACATTGAGAGCATGTTGTAGCAAACCCTAGCCCACGGTATGCATATTCCCCCATTGTTTGTGACAGTTGGTTGTACCTGCGCCGGGGGGAAGAGCGCCAAGTAGGCATCCGACTTTGCATTTCAGTGGCTGAGCTCAGGGTCAGGAGCACATCTGGTTGACTAGGAGGTTTGTGTGTGGTGTATCATCTCTGTGTTTCACATTCCCTAACACACACATGCACACACACACGCACACACACACACACGTGCACACACACACAAGCTCACTTGTTGCTGTGCAGCCGGCACCCGTGTGCATAAAGCAGCAGCAGCAGCAGCCGTGGCACACAAACAGCACACCCAGCACACCGGTGCACTCCTACACAAACAAACAAACACACCTGCTGCTCCTGGCAAGTCGCTCTGACAATCAGCCGAAGGAGGGGAGGCAAACAAAACAAACAGTTTAATTTACATGACAGTAGCCTGCTTTACATTAGCATGCCGAGGCAATGATAGAGTGAAGCTCCGCTGGAAACAGCAGGTAATGAAAAGTGATGGTCCTATTTGCGGTGTACTGTAAGTACAGGAATGGGAAGGCGCGAGCAGTCACGACTAATAGCCAGCACTGTGCTGCATGTCTCCCAGACAGTGCTTTTGGTGTGGTGGTGGTGGTGGTGTGTGTGTGTGTGTGTGGTGTGGGGGGGTGGGTGGGGGGGGGGGGGGGGGGGGGGGGTATGAAAAAGAAAAAAAACTTCGTCCCCAAACAACTAATTTTCAGTATTGCAGAATGAGCACATGCAATTTGTTATGGTGAGGAATTCAAGATGTGTACATATGTTAAGTGAAGAGAGGATTGTGTGTTTTGCTTCTCTTGTTCCCCCCCAAACTTTCCTCTTTTTGACAGCACATGCAATGTTTATGCAGTTTGTGCAAAAAAAACAACAATTCATGTGCAATTTTAACGAGCAATTAAATTCATTAATAAATAAGTAAACAGTGTTTTGGCCAGTTTTGTAATTGTGCAGAGTGGTATTTGTGTCTCAAGACTGGTGATTTTGTACTTGATAGGTTCTGTGTCTGTAGACATTTATGCCAAGTGTTTGTGTGTGTGTGTGTGTGTGTGTGTGTGCGTGCAAATGTAGCATTCACATTTGTATTTTAGGTATAAATGATGGCCCACTCTTCTTATTTCACGTTTTCTACTGTGTGTGTGTGTGTGTGTGTGTGTGTGTGTGTGTGTGTGTGTGTGTGTGTGTGTGTGTGTGTGTGTGTGTGTGTGTGTGTGTGTGTGTGTGTTTGCTGGCTCCAGCGGTCTGCTGCTCATGTAAAGAGATAGCATCTTCCCACAACAGATCAATACTGGAATATTTCTAGAATCCCTGCCTCTGTCTCCGATTTAACCAGACCATGTGTGTGTGTGTGTGTGTGTGTGTGTGTGTGTGTGTGTGTGTGTGTGTGTGTGTGTGTGTGTGTGTGTACACGTGCACGTGTGTTTGAATGTGAAGAATACTCAGACTGACAACCTCACTTGTGCCCTGGTGGTCGGGTCGAGCTCAGCTGCCATTATTAAACCTATTGGCATATTATCAGACGCAGGAGAGGCGTATAGCCACGTTTAGTTCCGTCTCTGCTCTTCACTGAGGCTCCGCCCACTCGGGGTCAAATTAATGTTTCCCATTTTGTTTGTTTCCCGTTCATCAATCAGCAATGCAACACTCCTGACATCCCATCATGCACATTTGTAGAAAATGTGATATCATTTCACACTGCTTATTAAACACGGGCAAAACTTTTATGATTCTCCCTGCGCACATTTTCAGTCCTGCAGGTATGAAACAGACATGTGTGCAGCCACAGATGAATTATAACGCCAGATGTGATTAGCTCACATGTATTTTTACACTTTTTTTTTTTCTTGCATGCAGAGCCACAAGCGGGAGCCAGTCGTCATTAAAGACTGAATAAACAATGTGCTCCCTTGCTTGTTTTAATATAGCTTCATGTTTCCTTCCCCTGACTGTGGTGGTGCAGCAGCACCTTGGCAACAGAGGACAGGCCACTGTGAGTGACAGTGAAAATATTTATCTACGAATGTGCAATATGTCTGCCGACGGCCGACGTGTGTCAGGCGGCATGGAGGCGTTTTGATGGTGATACACATGGAAAGATGAATAGTGGCAGATGTGACCGCTTCACTTCCTCGGTGCTTCACCTGGGTAAGGATTTCGATTCAGAGGACGACAGTAGAAATGTAGCTCTCAGTCTTATAGTGGTACATGTGCGTATATACGGTGTATGACATGAGGTAAACGGTGTGATTACCTCATCCACAATGTTTGCTTTGCTCATGAGCATATTCAGACCTGTTGGTATAGTCTGCACACACACACACACACACACACACACACACACACACACACACACACACACACACACACACAGGTCGAACACACAGAGTTCAAGGTTAGTCTCCAACTGAGCTCGGCCCAGCTCACAGATAACTGTCAATAAAATTGATCTTTCTATTTTTTTTACTCCGCTCACATTTGTCCACCCCCCCCCCCCCCCCCTCTCCGCCCCCGGGGGTCGACCCCCCCCCCCCCGCACGCACTCACTCCACCTCCCTCCTGAGACCCTTCCCCTCACTCCCTCACTCCACTCTCCTTTGCCTCTGCCCTTCCCTTTTCATCATCAGCCAGATAAGACTGCCTCCACTGCCAAGAGCACCAAGTATCACTGCTTGCTTTTTTTTTTTTTTTTAACCCTCCCCTCCACCCCCTCCCTTCCTCCCTCCCTCCTCTCATGTTCTCACAGTGCGCTGAAGCCATGTCGCAATTTCTCAGGCAGTTTTGATGCCTGGATGTCTCCTGTCTGGGTCCATCTCGTCTGAGCCGCAGCGAAGGCCCTATACGATCTGAACTGCGCTGCCTCGCTGCAGGTCAGCCTTCACGGCCGATTAGTGTCGAAGCGCCACTTTGGTCACAAGTTGTCGGGAGCGCTTATCGTGAAGATCAACAGCGATCAGTCTCGCTGGTGCACTCTCTCTCTCTCTCTCTCTGTTTCTGTCTCTCAGCCGCCCCCCTGCATCCCCCTCCTCTTTCCCTCTTCTTTCTGTTTTCTACCCTCTCCCCTTTTGGCATTATCCCCCCACCCCCTTTTTGTGTTTCCCCACCTTAGATCATCACATTTCCATCTCTGTATTATCATTGTCATCCTTCCCTTAACTCCCACCTTCCCCCAGTGCTGTCTGTTTGTAGGAGACAGTGGCTCCCAACATTTCCAGTATTGTCTGGCCATGATCCTGGCTGTGGTCGAGGGTCTTTTTGGACCACCCCCTTATATGTGCTCACAGTCAAAACAGACTAATTCAATTCATTAAAGGTGCAGTGTGTAAGATTTGGGTCATGTTTGTCAATTGTCACAACAAAACAATGACATACTGACATTTTCATAATTATCGAAATGTATTATATTTTTCTATTACCTTTAAACGAGCCAATTAATGTATATTCACGCGTGGGATGGGTCCTCTATGGGGGCTGCCATGTTTTTTTTTTGTCGCCCCGAGTGGACAATACTTTGAGCTATAACAACAACTGAGAGGCACATAGGTTCTCCTGCATGCTCGGAACTGTGAGAGTGAGGTGATGGATGCAACATGTAACTTCACCTCTAGATGTCACCAAATCTTACACACGGCACCTTTTTAAAATCGTTGTTTTCGAGGTTATGTCCTGTATTTGTCCAAATGTGTGCATAGACACACATTCAATTTGTATACCCCCCGCCCCCCCTCCCCTTCGTTCCAGCCAGTCCCTCCATCCGGCCCCTCTCAGTGTCTCCGTGCCGTCAGGCCTCGTCTGTGGCGGCGGCGGAGACGAGTCATGTTTGGCCTGTCAGTGCGGCTGCTAGTGTCAGTATCTGGAGCTGCTGGTTCCTCTGACAGCGCTGGAGGGGCTGCTGGTCCTAGCAGAGTGCAGCCGTCACCCTGTGACACGCTCAGTGTCACCGATCCCCTCCGTCTGGTGACATGGCGTCCCCTCCTCCTCCGCCTTTTCCGCTAGTCTTCGTCTTTGCCCGCCGCTACACCCCCACAGCCCCCACCGCCCCCACCCCCCCGCCCCGAGCCAGTGGCCTTTTCACTGCCACTCCAGTCAGTCAGTCACTTACTTACTTACTGCCTCACTGAGGAGTCTTTAGTAGGAACTGACCTACATGTGTTTTTGAAAACTGATGCCGGCACAAAGAGCTGATTCCAATGTACAATAGATAGATAGATAGATAGATAGATAGATAGATAGCTTCTGTGCTCAGCAGGACTAAATATGTGTGTGATTTAATCTGGCCTTGGCGAGCGTGCAGCGATGACAAATGGATGCTCACCATAAAACCCCCTCATCCAAGAGACAGTATTAGTTTTTGCTTTAATTACCAGCAGCAGTAATGTTTCCTATCCATAACTGTCGGCCCGCTAGAATGCAGCCTGGCAGAGGGGTGAGGGCCTTGTCTCTTCTCTCAGTGGGCCTCCTGTCTCTTCTCCCCCCCCCTCCACCCCCCACCACACCCCCAATCCGTCTATCCTCGCTCCCTCTCGCTCTTCCCCCCTCCTCCCCCTTTCCCGCGCCTGCCGCATCTTTCATTTCAATATTTCAATATTTATGCCTCATCTGAGAAAGTTCAAAGTCACAGTAAGGAGGCATAACTTTCTCCCGCCTCCCTGCCGACAAAGCAGGACCCTGCCTGGTGGACAGGACGGGTGACGGCTGCTCTCCCCCTCCCTCCCTCCCTCCCTCCCTCCCTCCCCATTGCCATTGCCTACGGAGTGAGGAGAGAGGGCCGACGCAAAGACTGACGGAACAAACTGTTGTGGACTCTTGAGGCCAATGGTGACGTAAACAACTCGTGATCTTTACTAGAAATGCAAAACGGAAAAGGTAGACAACAGTTGAAACCCCTACCAGTTGCAAAGTGTGTGAACCTCAAAGGTCCAGAGGTCCATCTTCTTTGTGTGTACACATTTTTCTAACGCCTCCAGCTAACCACCCCCTTTGAAAAAACCCCCAGAGCCAGTTTTAATAAATAAAGTGTCTGACAAGTCCGTCCTTTGCCATAAAGATCTCTGACAGCTGCCGTCTGGTAATAGATTAGCCTAATTACAGCGTCCCTGAGTTTAGATCACAACGTCACGTAGTCGCCCTGTCGCTCTAATAGCCATTACAGCCACCACTCTCCACTCCCCTCCTCTTAATGTAAAGTTGTAAAAAAAAAAAAAGGGGGGGGGGGGCGGGGGGGGGGGGCTGGGTAGGAGGAGGGTGGAAAAAAAAAAGAAAAAGTCAAAAGGAAAAGGTCGTCCTCATTTGCATGCAAGTCTTCATTAGAATATGCGAATATGCTAAGGACCGGGAGCTGGCGCTTTGCATGTGCAGGTGATGAATGGCCAGTGCGTCGCAGAATAGGCTGAGACGGAGGCTCCGTCACCCTCATCTGCATAGCACACTTTATTTACTTATTTATATATTTATTCATTAACTTTTGAGCGCTTGCTCTCCGTGATACATCTCGATGCGTCTGTAGATGGTGACTGAGTAAGACCTTTCGCAATTTGCCTCCCCCTCCACCATCACCGTCACACCGACCACAATAAGAGGCGACTTCACACAATCTATATGGAGAAGTTAAGGAGCATTCGCACTGTAAAGCTTTTGTGTTTGTTTACCACTTTTATGCATTTTATTTTGGCGAGCACTTGCATCCCGAGGCTTCAAAAAAAAAAGGCTGTTTTATTGAGCGGTGGTTCAACCTGTGGAACATCAGAGGGAGCATCCGTGGTGGGAGGAAGACCATTTGTTTATTTTATTTTTTTTATCAGTTATTAGTATTTTTTTAATTCATTTGTAGGATGGGGTGGGGTTTGTGAGGTGGAGGGCGAGTTTCCACCGTGAAACTCTTCTCCTCACTCTTCTCTGTTGTCAGGGCGGCAGATGGTGGGTGTCAAGACAACAGCAGCAATAGCCAAACAAAGACATCCTTTTTGTGTGTGTGTGTGTGTGTGTGTGAGTGAGTGTGAGAGTGAGAGTGAGTGTGAGTGTGTGTGTGGCGCGTGTGCATACTTTCTGAGGAATGTAGAAGTTCACCAGCTATGAGTAGGAGGCAACAGCATCTATAACAACACTTGAGCGGCGTATTGTGTAAACTCCTCGAAGCTGTGCTCTCGCTCAATCTCGAGGAAGTCTATTGTTCTGCGTGATGGGGGGACGGACCACTCCTCCCCTGCGCCGCGTAAATACTTCCTCCTGTGTGAGAGAAATGACTTTTTCAGTCCCGTCGGTGGCAGACGCTGACAGATGTCACATTGGCAGCCTGACCCGCAGACTGCTAACTTCCACTTTTTACAGACTGGGCCCCCCTCCATCAACAGTTCTGCTGCTCGGAGCCTAATAAGTCATTCTTTGATAGGATTGCTGAATATTAGATTAGCGGCGCCGCGGTTTATTTTGCTCCTCTGGAGTGTGACCTTAGCTGCCCTTCACAGGCGCGTGTGGATAATGAGAGTGGTAGCCGGGCCGACAGACGGGCCTGACATCCCAGCTACGCCCTTCACTCAGCCGGCTGAGGAGAAATGTCAATACAGGGGCCTTATGTTTTATGGATTATCTGCTTTAGGAAAACTATAGTGAGAGAAACACAACTCCGGCTTGTCATGTTGCCTCAGTTCTTTTTTAATGTGCGAGACCACTCACCAAAACAACAGTGGTTCGAAATTAGAGGCTGTCTTCTGTGTTTGCTGCTTTTCAATTTTCTCTCCCTTCACCCCCCCCCCCCCCCCCCCCCCCCCCCCCCCTACACCTTT
>JAFBJT010106034.1:106360-113860 GCA_016785325.1 Chascanopsetta lugubris | reverse complement strand
ATTATTATTATTATTATTATTATATTTCCACTCCCCACCCTTCACCTCTCCTCCCTGCTCTCTCACACACACACACACACACACAGACACACACACACACACACACACACACACACACCTGAATAAGAGAGAGACCTCAGGAACATAAGGAAAGCTGCATTACAAATTACTGCACATCATAGAAATTGTGCAGCAAGCTTTTTAAAATACCAGCGCTGCCAGTGAGGGGCTTTGTAATTTATCCCTTCACGGCTGTTAGCCGCGCCGCGCAACGGTGATTTATTTGGTTTAAGAGAAGTTTTGTTTAGAGAGATAATGAGCAGGACTTCTCTTTAATGATTTAACACGGCGCAGTGGAAAAGAGAGGGAGAGAGGGGAAGGGGGAGGTGGGGTGAGGGGGGGGGGCGGTGGGGGTGAAAGAAAGCACATATATTTTTCATATCTTTAACTGCACTGCAGAGAGGAAGGGAAGGAAGGAAGGAAGGAAGGAGGGAGAGAGATGCGTTAGCAAGAGAGGCTAACAGCCTCTAACAACCAGCATTTTTGATTCATTTTGTTTTGTTGTGTAAAATGAGACTTTTCCACCTCTGCGTAACACAGCCGTATTTTAGTATGTTATGTATTTCATTTCGACTGTTTCTCAGGACATTTTCCGTCGCCAGAGCCAATCCTGCTTTTTTTCCCTTCCATCCATAAAAGTGAATTGTGCTGATTCTGCACAACGTGCCGGCTCTCACGAGCCTATTTGGAAACTTGTGTAACTGTCTGTACCTTGTTCCTTCCTTCCACACCTCTCCCTTTGATCTCCACACTAAATACAGTATCATTATTTCTCTCTTGTTCAGCATTTTCAAGTTTTCTCGCCTCACTTAGGATTTAAATCCCAAATTAAAGCAGTTAATTAGAAAATATAATGAAGCTGAGTCGCATAATATGCAAACAGTGCTATGACGCTCCGAGCTGGGGGGCTCGGTGTAGCGCTGGAACTGCCATTGGCGCATAACGATGATGATATCAATAATAGATGACTTCATCAATCGCCGCTCTCTTCAAGATGGAAGTGCACTGTTGGGGAGGGACTGAATTTTTATTTTTCATTATTCTAATTTTTTCTTTTCTTTTCTTTCCTCCCTCCCTTCCTGAAGCTTGGAAATGTCTGTTTCATCTCGCATTAGGGTGCGCTCTGCATAAATGCAGGTGGAACCTGCTCTCCCTCTAAATGATCCTTTAATGGAACAGTGTGCACTGGAGCTGGGAACTCTATGGGGCGCTGCCACTGTCGATGAGAACTTCGCCTCAATCAATCCGTCAGGCCCCATCACCTGCCTCAGCAGATGATCCAAAAACCCCTTTGGAGAGGCAAAGTGAGCTTTTTATGTACCTCCTCTAAGACTAGAGGACACGCACACGGACGTGCGCACGCACACACACACACACACACACACACACGAGGCGTGTCATCATAAGTGAGAGGTGTCTGTTTCACTCGCCGGCTTGACGTTGATCCGTCGTCAGAGAAACGCTTTGCCTCTCTTTTATTTTTTATCAAGATCATCTTAGAATAGATCAAGTGCCTGCTTCACTCTGGCACGAGCATGAAAACAAGATCAATTCTGATGTTTTATTTATTTATTTTTCCTTCCCCCGATATCTGTTACATTATGGGATGCCTCCGTGAGCGCCTCTCCGTGCAAGGAGCCCGGGCAATATTGATGCGAAGTCGCCTCTCACTCACGTCAAAGCAGGCGACAGCGGCACAAACTGCATTTGCCTCCGCTCCCCCTCTCTCCCAAGTTCACATTCACCGCGACTTATCCCGGTACTCCATCATGATTTTTCATATTCCTCTTTATTTCCCTTCTCTCTCTCCTGTGGCTTTTCCTTCAATGTCCTTCCATCACCATCTATCTCGACATCTGCAAATTCGACACCGCATTTAGTTCAGCCTATCTCGGCCCAAGTGTAGAGCATCCATTAAACTCTGCAGCCTGTGAATGCGGCAGAGTCGGCCGGCCCCTCACTCTAGATGTCTTCCTGTCTGTCTCTCTGTCTGTCTGTCTGTCTGTCTGTCTCTCTGTCAGTCGCTCCATCTGTCAATAGATGTCTT
Source organism: Chascanopsetta lugubris (assembly GCA_016785325.1). Classification (NCBI taxonomy): domain Eukaryota; kingdom Metazoa; phylum Chordata; class Actinopteri; order Pleuronectiformes; family Bothidae; genus Chascanopsetta; species Chascanopsetta lugubris. The sequence goes on along the minus strand of JAFBJT010106034.1, from coordinate 111,753 downwards.
ATGTTGCGACTTCTTGTTCCTGCCTGTTTATCTGTCTGTCTGACGTGTCAGCAGCTGTCTCGGCGCTCCGGGGTTGCTGTCAGCCAAGTGTTGGTTTGTGTTCTTCTGTCAGTTCACCTGCCTGTCAAAGCTTCTCAGATTAGACATGTCAACTTACCTCCAGGTTTCCTGCTTCTCCAGGACGGGTTTATAAAAGAATAAACAAGGAGGAAGCACATTGTGTTAACTTGGAGTGAGGGAATTAATTGCTGCATCGCTAAATGTTGCATTAACTCAAGATGCATTCAATATGCTGATCTATTTCCGGCACCTCTGTTTAAAATACATCATTGTAAATGTGCAAAAGACAATGATATATGTTGAACGGCATTTTTCCATAAGTATTTGTAGTTGTTTAACCTTTCACCCTCATGGATGTTTACTAGAGCCGGACACAGTGCCTGAGGCAGGGCCTTGTTCTTTCCTATGAAAGCTGCTCATGGGCACGTGGGTCACAGAAAGATTGTTCTTCTAATGAGTAATGAAGTAACTGCACTGGATAGTTAAGGAGGAAGGAAATACATTTATCCCACAGATTCGCAGACATCGTTCACATGATAGTATATGTCAGTGATTCTCAGTGGGTCACATACCTCCCGTCATTGGGTTGCAGGTCTTTGGGAAGACAAAGTTAAGAAATAAGATCCTGTGCTTTTATTTTGAAAGGGATTTTTTATGCAACAGAGCTCCGTCTATGCACACTCCTTAACAGTAGGTGTCAATGATGCCCAGTAATCATAATAGACACCTGTAATTTTGCAGATAGAAGAAAACCATCAACCACCGTCTTTTCATTGAGTAGAAAACGTGCCTTTAATTGGGTCGCGGCCCGTCATGAAGGGGTAACAGTGGGTTCTGAACCCAGACCAGCGGAGAACCACTGGCGCCACGTGACTGATCCAATGTGACTGACTATAAGTTGCAGTACCACCATTTGGCCACTACGTACGTTGTGCTTTAATAATAATAATAATAATAATAATAATAATAATAATAAAATGTCCAGTTTATATAATACGGCGACGTTGGGTCGAAGAATCATCATAACGGAAGAGAGTAGGGAGGAAGGAGGTAAGGCTGGAGGAGGTGCGGCGGAGACCGGAGAGAGACACTGTCGAGACGAGTGGTCGGAGAAGGAGAGGATGAAAGCGAGGGAGGCTGAGGTGGAGGAGGAGAAGGATGGGAGGAGTGTTGCAGAGGGGAGCTACCTGCTGCTGATGGCAGTCGGAGTCAGTGAGGGATGGAGGGCGATCCAGCTGTGACATTAAAGCAGCAGGTGGAGGCCATCATTAGGACTGGTGCAGGAGGCAGGATGAGCCCGCACACACTTATTTCTCTGGGGCCTAGCGGACCACTGCACAACGTGCGCGTGCGTGTGTGTGTGTGTGTGTGTGTGTGTGTGTCTACTCAAAAAGAGCCGCAGCACCAGTCCCATAACTTCAGAGCCCATGCATCCCCATGCACGCACCACGCTTTTCATCTTTTCCCCACGGAACCTCGCCGCTTCCCCAGGTTGTCGCCGGCTTCGGCCTGGTGAGGGTTGAGTGCCTCCTACATCTGGCAGCTCTCTCCTAATGGCGTCTCTGTTGCCTTTTAACCATTTACAATACAGAAGTTCGTCCTCATTTTTCACCCCATAGCCTTCTCTATGATGTGTTTATGTTGCGGTGCATGGTGCACAGTTGGTGGCAAACATGTTCAAGCTGTTCAAGCCGCAGGGGAAGTGGTCACTAACTTTTGCTGTCGACCACGACGTCCTCTTCAAACCTCCAAGGTTGACCGTCAGAAAAATAGCCGGCGTAAAGGAACTGAAGGAGAAGTGTGTCCTGGCTCCCTCGTTGCGCACATCCTCCTTTAGTGCACGTGTGCGATATTTGGGGGTTGGTGGTGCGACAGTACGCATCTAAGCCGAGTGTTGCTCCGGGCTTCTTCTTAGATCTCTGGTTCCTTCCGGACCTGTAGACGGGCCTATCCAGGAACACCATTAGGCAAATGAAGTTGTTTGTATCAAATATTGACATGTTATCTCTTCATCGTCAGGCGGCGGGAGGGAGGAGAGAGAGAAAGATTGTAACTGTGGGTAATTGAGCCGTGTCTCCCCTGCTTATCGGTAAAGCTCCGGCACGTCACGGACCTAACGAGCTGTGGCGCGCCGATTAGTCTGAAGGGAAAGTCGAACGCGAAACACCAGAGCCTCCGTCGCTCTCTTTCTTTTTTCATTTTCTTTTTTTTTCTTCCTCCTTCATATCTGCAATGGATATTATGAGCCTCCCTGGAGGGCAGAGGCACAGCCTTATTAGTTCAATTCATGGGGGGGGGAAGTGAATTGATATGGATGAATGGCATGTTAAAGTATCCCTTTGTTACAATAACCATCAAGCCTGATGGTCGGGGCTGATGATGCAGCCCAAGGCGGCAGGACGACAAGCTGAGGCCTTGACCTGGATGGCAGAGGATGCACACTCACCGAGGGCAGGGGGCTGATTACACACTGCTTTAAACAAATGGATTTGCCCCTTTAACATTTAGATATGGAATCTCTTTGTGTGTGCGTGTGTGTGTGTGTGTGTTTACACGTAAGGGACTAGCGTCAGTGTGTTGTGTTTGTGTAGCCTCTACTTTGTGTCTCAAAGATCATTGTTTGGAAGATAACTAGTTTGAAATGTGCATGCGCCATCATTATTGTGGCGTGTAGGCTTTGCCGTTCATTGCAGTGAATGCGCGTGTGTACGTGTGTGTGTTTAATAGACTTGTAGTTGTCATTCAAAGTGTGCAAAGATGCCATGATCTTATTTGTGTAACTATAGATTGTCATTTGGTTGATATGTGTGTGTTTGTGTGCATTCATTTGTACTCTGTCTCAACATGTCTCAGCATTATTATAAATAATGGTTTTGTTATATATATTATCAAACCTCACCCTTTCATGTGCGATTGTTTGAGGTTGTGTGTGATGCAGTGCATTTCTATGAACATGTGTGTGAGCCCATGCACGCACAGCCTGTGCCAGGTGGCTCCACAGGGCATCTTCCACTCGTGCCACTCTGCGAATAATCTAGTTTAAAAAAAATTAAGAATTAAATAAAAAAAAGTCGGCGAGATGAGAATCTCTCAACATGCCAGTTTGATTTTTACCCCTTACTATCAAAGAAAGCTAATTAAAATCATATTTTGCATATGTCTTGTCTTTCATGCACATATGCAAATTGCCCCTGTTGCCTTTCAGCACTCTGTAATTAGGTTTATGAAGGACAGCTGTAATACATAATTAACAGAAATGTTTGCAAGCGCTTTTCTTTTTTTCCCTCCACGTCTAAACACGACGACTTAAACAGGCACGCGTGAAACGTTGCAAGGCCGCGCTTTTCTCTCACATTTATTGATTCATTCCTATAAACCCCCCCCCCCCCCCCCCCCCCCCCCCCCCCCCCCCCCCCCCCCCCCCCCCCCCCCCCCCTTTTCCTTCCTCTAACCCCCCCCCCCCCCCCACCACCACCACCACCCCCACACTCCACCCCACCCCACCACCACCACCACCCTGTTCCTTAATTATGCTGTTTGTTTATTTATAGATGATGCCGTCAGTCAGAGGAGCTTCCAGTGGGCTGGGGGAAGCTCAGCATTTTTGATCTTGCCAGTCTCAAGATTTAGTCATCGCTCGCTCCCAGTTTAACTCGGAGGCAACATTCTGGACGGGTGGATGGATCGAGTTAGAGGAGACTGGGAAAATGCAGAGTGATGATAACGAGGCAAAACAGTGGAACCTTTGAATATTTATATGGTGGTGTTAGTTAGCGTTGGCCCCAGGGGCCTTGATGACGGACGGGACTCCGGGGCCATGATGGGAGGGAGGACACAGCCGTGTGTGTTTGTGTGTGTGTGTGTGTGTGTGTGTGTGTGTGTGTGTGTGTGCGTGTGTGTGTGTGTGTGTGTGTGTGTGTCCAGACGTTGGCAGGAGCGTTGTGTTGAGTAAGACAGTTGACACAGTGACATAAATGGTGAAATAATTATGCTTTACCCTTCATGATAGACTGACTTCTAAAGTTGGACGTGAAGCTGCCGCAGGACGGCACAGATCGGCTCGCCAGAGAGAAAAGAACAGAATAATGATCGAGATGGAGGAAGGGAGAAAGAGAAGGGACTGGGAGGAAAAACACAGTGTATGTGTGTGTTCAGTGACAGTGCCAACCACATGACTGTCGGTTCGACTCCCTCAGCCTCTTTCATGTAGCTCCATCCTCGGCTCTCAGATGTGGTCATTGTCTCTCGGCTTGCACAATAATAGGAAGTGATGGGTGCTAAATGAAAAGGCCAGGGGATGAAAACACTGGTGAAGCGGCCTGGATGTCGGAGTAGTTATTCTTGTCATCCATTCATTATGTTTTCAGATGCTGTTTAGGAGACATTGTAAACTCAGGGCCCTTGGACAAAGCCTGGCATTTTTGACTCTATGCATCGGGGATACGTGTGAATCCTCTCTGTGACACATTGATGTACAACAGGTGGCACCCCCAAAGAGTTGCTTCACACAGACACACACACACACACACACTCTAATTTACACTCTCAAAGTTTTGTGTCTCCTTTGCCGGTCTGTCGTCGATTAACAGAACAAAAGTTACTTCACCAGATCCCTGTTTTTGGCAGCTTCCATCCGCTCCCTCTGAAGACTCAATTCAAGAGGACAGTTCAAGGAATGTAAGAGAAGGATGGATTTGTGTTCCTATGTTATTGTTGGAGAGTGTGTAACGGAGTGAGAAAAACAAGACAGAGCAACAGATGCTTCATCTTATTAAGGTGAAACACCAAAGACACCACATCTCTCTGTTTTACAGCTCATTGCTGGAAACAATGACAAGCTTCAGTTCTACTCGCCGGGCTCTGTTTCTGTATGATTGCAGGGGTTGCTTAGCAGCGTCTATCATTCTCTCTCTCTTGAAAGAGCAAACATGGCTCTTTGTGCATATGCTCATTGTTGTGGTGCAATTGCGTTCAGATATTCTCAAACAAACAAGATGGAGCATGTTTGGAGCATGTCTGTTCATGTCCTCCCCACTCTAAACAGCCCCGAGACATCGGTCCCCGTCGTACGCGTCTTTAAGACGTTCAATGAACCTCAGTGAATCTCCTCAAATTCTCAGCAGGGGTCGTCTGCGGGAACTCACATCTGCCAGTCAGAGGCCTCTTCAGAGTTTCACCTGTCAACCCTCTGCGGTGAAAACTCTGTGGAGACTTTCTGATTGAGTCCATGAGAGAAAACAGCAGCAGTTTGACCGGGGAACACATCGCACGACAAATGCAAACCCGAACTATAAAATGTAGAGCGGTACCGAAAAACATGTAATTTCTTGCAA
>JAFBJT010106034.1:98860-101360 GCA_016785325.1 Chascanopsetta lugubris | reverse complement strand
TGATAAAAAGAAGTTGTTACTTTTGTTGTCACCCACTTGCAATAACACCCGGGCTGAATCGTCGCCGTTCCATCTGAATATATAATCCCTCTTATTCACTTAATGGATGCAGGGTCTGAGCACACACACACCTCGAAGCAGGGAAACTGCAGAATGTGTAAAAATGTGTATTCCCACTAGTTTGATTTTATTGATGTTGATTGATTGTCGAACATGAAACCCGCTCACTCTCAGGAGAGCGGCGGCGTTATCTTGATTATAAAACAAAGAGAGGATGCGGCCGTCACTGTTGAGTGTGTGGCGTTAACAAGTACGGCGTGTGCCCCTGAGGAGGAACATGGAATAAATTGTGTATCGCTGCTTTTGAGCAACACTTTTCCAATATAACCGCTTCTCCTCTGGTGTGACTGTGTGTGTGTTCAGTGTTTATGTCGTCATTTTAAAGGTGCAGTGTGTACGAGATGGTGACATCCGCTGGTGAAGTTGCATGCTGTATCCATCACCTCCCCCCTCCCATTCGAGTATGCGGGTAAAACTATGGTAGCCCTAAGTTGTCATTTAAAGCTCAAAAGTTGTTTCGTATATCCTCTCTGGGCTAAAAACATGGCGGCCCCCATAGGGTGGACCAACTCCTGGTCCAAGTCATACATTGGCGTGATTTGTCCGAATGTCCATACACAGTATAATTCTGTTTCAACAGATTGAAAATCGTGCACACTGCACCTTTAATCCTCCTGTTTTTTCGTGTTATATGTGAGTTGATTCTGTGTGGTGCAAAGCCGCCGAGTCGGCAGTCACCTAAACCAACATTTCAACAACAAGGGCGTGGCTCCGGCGCGTGATTGACAGCAGCGACCTTGCCTCAATTGCTCGTAATTAGTTCTTTCAAAACAGGGTGGCGAAAGACAACCGACCTGTCTCACATACCTGTTTTCATAGGTAATTGTTAAAACGCCTGCCATTTTCACGCTTGTAATAATAAACTCCTCGAACTAATACACTCATCACTCTTGAAACTGGAGTGCTGACAAGCCCCGAAGAAAGCTATATTTGTTTCAAGAGGAGGAGGAGGAGGAGGAGGAGGGAGAGCGATGTACAAGCAGCTGGGGGATGAAGGTTTTCACTGTTTGGGAGCTGTCTAATCGTGAAAGTCTGTTCACAGTATACATATATATATATATTTTTTTTACAAATTTACTGTAGGTCTGAGCCAAATAAGTGCGTTTTCAAATCCCCTCGCAAGAAAACAGAGCGGCAGGTGAAAAGGCATGAGTGTGGATCCAGAAATAGGGAGCACGATGCATGCAGCGCAGGTGTGATGACTCACACGGCATTCAGAGTTATTACACGACTGCAGAGAGAGGAGTATTATCAGTTTCATCATGTGTTATTTCATATCGTGTTCTTTATTATTACTATTATCATGCAAAATAATACCCCCATCATCATTTGTGCATCTCCACACAACAGAATTGAATAATACGTCCGTCCCGGCCGCTCGCACCAACTGTGCCAGGGGCTGAGCTTTTGGCTGAGCGGGCATCTGGCTCTGCAGCGCCGGGCTCTGGGCTCGCCGCCGCGACCCAGCATGCCATGCGGCGCGGCCATATTGCCCCAGCACCAAGGGTTGGGACCGTCCAGGCTGGACGCGGGGAGCGGGGGCGGAAGTGCCCTGCCTGGAGCCAGCGTGGTGGCAATATGGACCGCAAGGAGCAGGCGGGGGTCAAGTCACACACATGTCCAGAGCCAGTGTGTGTGTGTGTGTGTGTGTGCGTGCGTGTGTGTGTGCGAGAGAGAAAGAGCAGCATGATAGTGAGATGGAGTAGATAAAGACAACCCCTAATTCATTAGAATAAATCCTTTCCCTTAATTATTGATAATGGATCTACTCTTTAATCTTTCTCTTTCTTCCTCCCCTTATCTGCCTGTGTCAGCACTTTGTCTCTCTCGCTCGGTGTTGGGTGGTAAAGTCTCGTTCGCAGCCACCCAAGGGCAGCAGTCACATCAAACTTATTTCAACAACATATAAGAAAGGTTGGATCGCATTATAAGCGCTGACCAACGCTGGGCTGTAGTCTCAGTGCAACATCAGCACCCGAGAAGCTCCGCCTCCCAGAGGGGGCCGCGGCGCAGTATGAGCACAGAACCCGGCGCTGGTGCTCCGACCTCAGCGACCCCCAGCTCACCTTTGTGTTTGCTGGCAGCGTGTTTGAACAGGAGCCAGTGGACGGAGCCTGACTGTTTACCCTGTTCAATATTTCATGGAGCAGAATGAACACTCGCGGAATGAGCGATCGCGTTAATATTGCTGTTAAAATTAAGCGATAATTAAAATTTGTTAGTTTAAAAGCCATCGCAGTCTATAAAAGTTTGATTACTGGAAAATTAGGTGCATTAAGTTTTTATGGGTTGGCCTGTGCTATCGCTTGGGAACAATTTTTATGCACTTGTCATGGGCATATGGTGCAGAATTGTGTGTGTGTGTGCGCGTGTGTGTGTG
>JAFBJT010106034.1:80539-93819 GCA_016785325.1 Chascanopsetta lugubris | reverse complement strand
GTGTGTGTGTGTGTGTGTGTGTGTGTGTGTGTGTGTGTGTGTGTGTGTGTCAAGGGATGGCAAAGTAAAAAAGAAATCAGTTACTACAAAGCAAAGTTAGAAAAGCAATTAACTTCTTCAACCAGGACGTGGCAGTAAACACGTGTGAGTGTTCACTTTATTCTCTTATTTGCTTGTGTCTTGGTGGAAGAGCAGACACACAAAGAAAGACTAGCTTTGTGTAGTATGGACTTTTGTTGTGATTATTAATGGCCATTTCACATTAACCTCCCAGCACTAATATACTCGACAATGGTCCAAATCACCTGAGTGATGAGGACGACGAAGGCAGTTGCCCTGCCACCCCCGCCTCCTGTTTTGTACTTCAACCCCCCCCCTCCCCTCCCCCCCCCCCCCCCCCCCCCCCCCCCACCTCCCCAGCCCCCCACCTCCCCTCCTCTGTCCAGCCAATGCAGTAGCAGCTACCCTGCTATCCCTCCCACCCAATGACCAAGATTAATGAAACCTCTGCCGTTTTTAATTAGCACGGTCGCAGTCATCAATTACGTCTGCCCCACCCCAAATACAAATATTGTTATATTTGCAAGAAAAATTCTTGATTTATTTCGCGGTGGTGGCCGATGGAGTGAGATGAATGGCCTCCCATCATGGTCATTTGCAGGAATGAGGAGGAGGAGAGGAGGAGAGAGAGTAAGGTGGGGGTAATAAGATCACTGTATGGAGTGTGGGGGTGTGTGTGTGGGGGGGGGGGGGGGGGGGGGGGGGTTGTGGTTGTCACACATACAGTGTATAGCATAGAGGACGTGGACATGGGAAAGTCTACAGGGGAAAGAGCAGTCTGGGTCTCCGGGTGCCTGTGCAGGGATGTGACCGCAACGATACACCAACTTAATTAGACTTTCCTTGAACCCGGAGCTGCCCGATCCCACTTCTCTGGAGTCGGTACGTGTAGCGGGTTGTAGTTCAAAGTGCAGAATTTACATGATTAAACCATTTGCAGCATTTTGCCGTCTTATCTTTGCTCATGGTTTGGATAGGGGTCTGATACATTTGAATCGCGCAAGCTTCCCATGTTGGCTCCGCCCCTTTCGACCACCTCTTTATCAGCAATCTCACTCATAAAACAGGTTTACATGGCGCCTTGCTCACAGTCATTTGCACGATTTTACTTGTAAAGATTTGTTCTCAAGCAGAGGTGTCAGACTCATTTTAGTTTGGCGGCCACATGTGCCCCAATTTGATCACAAGGGGGCCGGACCAGTGAAATCATAACAGCACAATATCCTGTAAATGACAACTCCACTTTTTACCAAAAATTATGAACAACCTCCTGCATGAATAGTTTGTTGGCTACTACTTTTACTTGTATTGAGAAATTGCAGTTAACAGCCTTTTCCGTCCGTATCGGACCCTCTGATGGCCCGTTTTGGCCCGCGGGCCATACGTTTGACAACCCTGTGCTAAGATAAGATAATACAAATCTTTGTTGCCATTGCACAATTATACTTCTCTACAAAAAGTACAACGAAATTGAAGTCCCGTCCACATCAGTGCAAATGAAGGGGAAGACATTCACTCAAAAAATAATTAAAATTGACCTAACTGAAAATATACATTATATACATAGATTATATGAATGGAAAAATGAGCAATAAAATGATTCTTGAATTTGTATGAGATTCCAATCTCGTCTCCACCCCTCTGACCCCCCCGTGCACCATACATATGTTTTCCCACTTGCTTCTCTCAGGCAGGTGTTTTGCTGTCAAACGTTCCCTTTCTTGATGCTTTATTGGATTGTAACTTTATTTTTTTTTACCATGATTGATTCGGTGTTTCCCGGGATTCGTACAAATTCCACAGCCTTTGACTGTTACACAAAGAATCAAGTGTGTGAGAACATATTTAAAAGCTGACATTTTCCTGCCCGCCCGGGTTTTGATGGACTGTTTACAACGGTATTGGCAGACGGGTCGGTCGGGGGTTTGCTGGCTCAATCTTGTGCCGCGGACACAACATCCCTCATTACAGCGGGTGCACTGAGCAAGGGCACTTTATCCATTCGGACAGGTGTTGAGAATGAGACGGCATTAGCGAAATAATGTGCTACAACTTAATGCGTTTGTCCTTGCGGTCGAGACAGGGAGGCCGCGTGCCAGATCCTTTTGTCTTTACTGCTTTTCTAAACTCCGCAACCTTTCGTGTTCGGAGGTTTGTCTCCAAACGTCCGTCCGGCGGATGTGGAAACGGACCGGTTCGAGTCCTGCCTGATTAATGTCTTTGCTTTGTGGCTCAAGCCGAGTTCAGACCGGCTTTTTTGAGTTATGGGGAAAAATAAACTCCCCCTAAAATCAGTTATTTAAAAAAATGAAAGAGGAAAAAGCAGCAATAGTTGACTTGCTCATAAATGATTAGGCCGGTCGGCGCTGCAGCTTCTCTCTGCACTTCTTCACGTTTGTTAATATGTGACGAGGACGTGCTGTAATAATAATAGTGTGCGCACACACGCTGCTTTATGACTCGGAGATGTGCACGCATGGCTCCTCTCTGTGCTCTGGGAGTTTGGGTGTTTATGCTGCGGTAAGCCACCAGCCATTTCACTCGCACTGGCCTCAACACACACACACACACACACGCGCACACACACACACAAACACATATTTTATACCCCTACTGCCACGGCCATCGCCTGCCCACTGACTCCAGAGAGAAGGGTGGGAAACATCTTGAATATTTTATGAAGCTTGGGAACCCCACCTCTGTCTTCCCCACCCTGTGAACCATCGCTGTTATGTCCTGCACCACACACACACACACACACACACACACACACACACACACACTCAGACCGGCAGCAGCAGCAGCAGCAGCAGAAAAACAGAAATAATGTTTTAAATGCAATCATTGTCAGGCCCAAACAATGTCATTTATCAAGGGAGCATTTGGGACTGTATAATAAGTTTCACATTATTAATACAATTTTTCATCCTCTGTCAAGCCTATCTGATTTATGGCACGTGTGTGATCTAAGGTGATCATTGAATTACAATTCCAGTAATAAGAGAGAGAATGGACCCGCTCTTTTACTTCTGCCCACTGAAGCACACACACACGCGCCCACGTATATATGCCCCCCCCCCCCCCCCCCCCCCCCCCCCCCCACACGCGCCCACGTATATATGCCCCCCCCCCCCCGCGCCTCCTTCTAGACATACAGCCTCGAGTCGAAACATGCGGCAATTACACACCACATACAACAAAAGTCACGCTATCTGCAACTTTGTGAAAAGTCACACCACGATATTTGTGAGTTTGTAAATCGGTGGAAGAGAGAGGCTGCGAAAACAAATGCCCCTTGTTAATTAGATAAGGGACAGAGCTCATTATTCTAAAATGATATCGGGACCCGGAGAGTAAATATGAGAGGCCTGTTAGGGGATCGCTATCAGGACGGGGGTGGGGGTGGGGGTGGGGGTGGGGGGGGGGGGTGCACGTCGTTCCAGGACCAAATGATTTACAACTGCGAGCTCTTTAATGTATAAACTGTACCTTTTATTAAGTGGCTGTCGTTACGGTCACTGGCTCAGTCATTCCCTTTGTGTCTAATCAAAATCCATATCCAGACACCCAGACCTCGGCCCCGCCGCCGCTCCAGATGGGAGAGAAACCCGCGTTCCACCTCCAGCCGCGACTCGGCACAACAGCGAAAAAAAAGCGCTGCCAGAGAGATGTTTATGATGCGGATAATATAATTCAACAAACAACAGCGGCAAATAAACAAATGGAAATGCGGAATTCTTTTGAGGTAATTGAATAACAAAGACAGACTCCCATCATAACGCGTGGATCCGGTTTGAACAAGTAGTTGCCCTATTAGCCGCGTTGATTTTTTTCTTTTTTTTTTTCTCTCTTTATCAGATTAACTTGTTGTCGAGGTTCTGCTGATCGGCGTCGTACATCATCCTGTTTGATTTTTGTACAGAGTGAATTTGGGGAAGCCACTAATTGGATTGCGGGAGTGCAGCCCCCTGTTAAAGATGGTAAACAGCAGCCGAGCAGACTTGTCCCCCCAACTCTCAGCCCCACAGGCTTGGCTTCGACGCCGGCTCTCCTCAGGATGGCCACAATTTATGACACGTTTTCTCTGTATTCTTAAAAGATAATTAGGTTTATCACCCATTTTTTCCCCTCTTTCTCGCGCCCCCCCCTCCCTTTCCTTTCTTCTCCTCTGTGTACCTGTGAGCGCACAATTGCTGCATAAAAACATAAATATTTCCGCGGCACAGCAGCGCTGGCAGGTGAGCCTAATGAAATTCTAGGAGTGTAATTTGATTTACGAGGTGCTAATGCGGCCTGATATTAGAGAGAAAAAGCTGTGATATGGCCGCCTTGTGCTGTATTTAAGGCCTATCAGAAGCCTGATAAAGAGCATCCTGTCCTCCGCACTGCGGCTGAGTTATTGTTGCAGATATTCATATTGATAGTAATTCTTACCGACGCAATTTAGTGCCGGCGATATATAAATATGGAGATAATAGTTAATTTTGGTGGCGGCTCGGATTGCGACGCTTTAAATTCAAGACTTCCCAAAAAAAAAGAAAAAAAGTCAAGCATCTGGACACTTTTTAAAGTGCTATTGAAAGGATGGGATGGCGAGGAGGAGGGTTGAGAAGAGGCCTTTTGACCCAGCCGTGTCTCCTAAATCAGATATCCGCTCCTTTTTAGAGCGAGCTCATTTGAGGAAGGTGCTCTTGATTTGCAGTGTTTTGATTAATGGTCTGAGATCTGTACAACTTATTGAGCTTTTAAATTAAGCGGGTTTGAGGAGAGAAGACATGGCACCAGCGTGCGCATATATACCCGCGGTGAGATAGATCATTTGTGGGGAGTTTTGTTCAGAGTCATGTTGTTTCATTCTCTCATTTAAAGCTGTTTATGCACTGCGGAGTGTGTGTGTGTGTGTATGTGTGTACGTGTGTGTGTGCGTGTGTGTGTGTGTATGCATCCTTTCTATACTCACATTTGTGTGTTTGGGACCACTGAGCTATGGCTCATAATAAACACAGGCAATAACAGGGCCACCACAGAGGGACGTGGCCTCTGTGACTCCCTGCACCCCCGCTCTCGCCTCCGTACCACCTCTCTCTCTCTCTCTCTCTCTCTCTCTCTCTCTCTCTCTCTCTCTCTCTCCCCCTCTCCCTCTCCCTCTCCCTCTTTCCTCGTGGCCTCTCCCCACCCCCTAAGTTATGGGCTGAATAACAGCACAACAATATTAAGATAACATTTCCTGATTGTTTGTCAGGCAGGAGGCTCCTTCACCCCGCTTTCATCACGTCCACCGTGTTCATTAAATTGACAATTTGTATTTGCCCTACAGCGGGATAAACAGGAGCTTATCTGATGGGCCCTGCTCTTTTATTATTTATTTCATTATCTTTTTTTTTTTCCCTCTCTCCCCTCTCCTCCTCCTCCTCCTCCTCCTCCTCCTCCTCCTCCTCCTCCTCCTTCCTCTCGGGATTGAAGGTAAACATAAATCAGCAGCAGCATCTCTGTTGTGTGCCATTGTTTATATTGCAGTCATATGCAGGAGGCGTCCTCTCCGAGGAGGTTCATCTACAATACTCCGCAGACGCATGTGGCCTCTTCATGGAGGTTTTCCTCGTTGTTTTGCGTGACACCGCCGGCTGCACACTCCTGCAGGTCTCAGGATGTGATATAACACTCTCCGTAGATATTTCACTTTAAAATGCCCCTCTTCTGCTGAGATCGTTCCCCGACTGGTTCCGGGGAGATCCTGCGCCGGGCCAGAGATTGTTGTCTTTGTTTGTTTGAATGTTAAACAAGGGGAGGGTGATTGGAGTTTAGCCACGGACCACGTTGACTCTTCCCTGCACCGTGAGCGATGATGTCGGCCACTTCTATATTTCAGCCTCGGAACGAGCCTGTCGTCGGCCGACATTTTACATGCAAACGAAAAATAACGAAGCCGGCGGCCTTACTTAGGAAACAGTTGTCCCCGAAATTTAATCTTTTCCCCATTTCTTACCCGACACCCCCTCCTCTAATCAGGTTTCAATTGACTGCCATTGAGGGAAGAGCCGGCGCACACCACACATAACTGCATGTATATAGGTCTGAGCCCAGTCAGACACCATTCAGGGCTTACTCAGTCTTCCTCCCAATATCTCGGAGAGCTCAGGGCCAAATGATTTAATCTTCATTCAGCTAATTTAGTCTGGATTTAAGCTGCCGGGTTGTCGAAGTGCAGAGTGATGGAGTCTGAAAACAGGATGAGAGCAAAAGGCAGAGCAGAGGAGGGCAAAACGGAAGGAAGGAGGGAGGGAGGGAGGGAGGGAGGGAAGAGATAAAGATAGAGCGATGGAGGGAGAAAGAGAGAGATGAGGGAGGAGGGGACAAGTTGGGGTTGGGGGGTGGGGGTGGGGGTGGGGGTGGGGGGTGGGGGGGGCTGAAGATGATGATCCATCCTGACCCTAGTGAATGCTGTCATGTTCCTCCCTCTAGGTAATCTCTCTCACTCACTGGCTATTTTGCATGTGAAAATGCTCTCCTGACAGTTGCATATCAGATACATTTTCTCTTTTTTTACCCCCCCCCCCCTCTTCCTCCCCCTCTCTTTTTTCTCCCTTCACCAAATAAACAACAGTCTTCACTTTGAAGTTGTCTGTTTGTGTCTGTTTGGCTTGAGGCGAGCGTCGGCCTCTCTCCCCCCCTCTCTCTCCCCCCCCCCTCTCTCTCTTCTCTCTCTCTCTCTCTCTCTCTCTCTCTCTCTCTCTCTCTCTCTCTCTCTCTCTCTCTCTCTCTCTCTCCCTCCCTCCCTCTCTCTCTCTCCGTCTTTGTGTTGCAGCGCGAGAGCGGCCGGCAGACCGCTGCCTCTCACACCGACCGGCCAACACAACGAGGAGGGTTTCTGAGCTGTAATCAATGACATCATAGTCAGAAAATTCACAACATTTGAATTCATAATTGACTAATTGAACGCGTTGAACACATTCACCAGATGCCCCGGTACATCTGTGAGGTCCATATCAACAGGCAGCGCCTCGCCACTTGGGGGCGACAGTGAGTGTGTGTGGTAACGAGTGGGGTCCCTTCCCTTCCACCTCCTGTGAGAGGTAGAGTAGCTCCTCCTTAGGGATTTTACATCACAATTAGGGCCAGTGTGGCCTGTGATGTTCTGACAGTAGCCCTATATGCCTGAACTGATGACAGGATCACACCACAGTATAGATATGGTAATGAGTGACAGTATAGACACAGTGGCATGCAGCTCTTGAACATACTGGCAGGAGGGGTGGGTGGGGTGGGGGGGTGGGGGGGAGGCCCACCTGGGCTTTTGAATAAATCTGCACGAGGGTGTCAATCATGTGGCTTTGCTGTGTGATCAGAAGTAGAGAGGGGGAGGGAGGGGGGGTGTGTAGAGGGGTACAGGAGGGAGGAAAGCTGAGGGATAATGACAGGAAGTGGAAGTTGCTCATATGTTACACATATGTAATTGCGCTGTGGCCTTTAGCTGATCAGAGTTTTAGGAAAAACAAAGATGATGTCACCACTTAATGAGGAGCCTCGACCCTAATCAAGGAACATGTTTCACCTACTCAAATGTATTTAATGAAAAGATGCAGTTTGATCCTGAATTTAATGTTTAATGATTAAATGCTTAATTAGCAGTTGTTGTTTTTAGTTAATCAAGTCAATTAACATATGAAAACAAACTTAGTTTTCTTCTATCTGTGAATCGACAGGTGTCTAATAGCATTGCAGGACATCATCGCCGCCTACTGTTAAGGAGTGTGAATAGATGACACTCTGCATAACAACATCCTCTTCAAAATAAAAGCATAGGATTTCTTCTTAACGTTTTTTTCCCAGTTTACGGCCTGTGACCCACTGACAACGGGTCTGCGACCCACCTTTGGGTCGCGACCCACCAGTTGAGAAACACTGCCCTACACAGTGTGGGTTTGAATATCAGACCTGCACGAGTAAATGAGCTCTAAATACAATAGAGAGAGAGAGTCCACACTCTGGGATCACTGCTCCCTGAAGCTTTGTTAGCAATGTTTTTGCCCAACAAAGGTGTCTGAAGGCGAGCACACAGGGGAAATTATACACCCGCACTTAACGGCTGTTTTCATTATGACTGAATATGATGTTTGTGTTGTTGATTATTTGATCATTCATTTCGGGCAGCTGTGGCTCACAACCTAAAGCAGATCATCCACCAGCCAAGCAGTAGGGTGGGTAGTGCAATTCCTGCCTTCATGGGTTGCGTTATGCCATCCACAGTTTCCTCTGAGGGCAACACACTAACCTTAAATTTCTCCTGATGCATGAACCAGCAGTATGTGAGTGATATGTAACAGACACAGTGCTGAACATTAGTAGATATGTCCTGTGTTAGCCCTAACCCTATCATTAAGGAGGTCTTGACACGATCTTAAAGGTTTTTTTGCGTAAGATTCAGGTGAATTCTTTTTATTTTAATTTTTTTGGAAATTGAATCTAAAATAGTTATATTGATGTATTCAGGAATAGATAATAATCCCCATCCCATATAATATAATAATCCCCCAACATCCACCATGTTTTTACAATAGGAGATGTATTTAACTAGTATAGACCTAATACGCTCATACAATATGATGGTGAAACTAGCTTCATCTTTACTTCAGTAAATTAAACAGCGTAACCTGTTTAGTTCTCTTTACCAAAAATGTGTCTTTTATATGACACTAAGTGTGCTTAGAATGATTTCATGATATTATGTTACGTATGCAGGCAACTCTCTGCTCTGTACTTGGTGATGACTTTTATTCGAAGAACTTCTCAGGGAGCAGGAAAGAATAGTCATTTACTGTCAGAACAGCACATGTACATTACATATGCATTGTAATTATAATTACAATGCAGCATGATATAAACACATCAAAGGTCCCACTGATCTTTATGCAAGTTGCAATGCTAGATTTACACTTTGAACCTCCGATCTTTGGATTCCCAGAACTTCATTGAGGCCATATCAAATGTCAGACTGGCTTCTTCGTCTGTGTTTTCTGGATTTATTTAGGTTGTTTTGAAATTCAGGTCTTGGAAAAATAATATAAAGTCGTCAGATTTAAATTGGCAGACCGCTCTCATGCATAAACACGAACATTTGCTCCAGCTCTCCCTCTCTCCCTCTCTCCCTCTCTCCCTCTCTCCCCTCTCTCTCTCTCTCTCTCTCTCTCTCTCTCTCTCTCTCCACCTCCTACCTATGCTGTGTTTTGCATGGTGCCTGGCTGTTTAGAGGCAGTATGCATATGTATGGGCGGGTCGGTGGATCGTGACGGGATCTGACACGCGGGGACAAGATCAAAGCGCTCCATCTGATCCCATAAAACCTGACGCAAACCCTCCTCTCATCCTTACAAAACCCCCACTGATAGTCAACCCTGCCAAGCCCCGACTCCTCCATCTTCTCTCCTCTCCTCCTGCCTTCCCTCGCTCCCCTCGTTTCTCCTCCATCCCCGCACGCCGCGTGCCCACGTCAAGGCCTGCCTGCCTGCCTGGCTTGGCGATTACGCCCCGTGATAAACAATGGCCCGTTTAGCTCATAAAGCAGGAGTGTTGTGCATAATGTTTACAATAAAAGATAGCATCTCTTCACTCATCTTATTTACCTCTCCCGCGGTGGCATGGGCGACGAGCTGTTTCTATAAATACCGCGGCGAGGGAGGGAGGGAGGGAGGGAGGAGATACAGATGCAGACTTTACATCTCCTGGTCAAATAAATTGTCTTTGCCAAAGTCGGCTGATGAGCACGAGGAGGAAAACAGAGATGGTTAAATATGCATTCGAGCTCAGAGCCAGGTGATAAAGGCGCCATTTCAAAGCGCCTCCATCCTTCCCTGTAAGTGAGCTTAAAATGTCCTCTCAACCAGTCGGGGGGACAACATCCATATCGCGCTGAGATTTATCTTTATGGAGCACATAGATTGATATGGAAGCTGGGACACGTTTCCCTCTCTCTCCCACCCTCCCCATCTTTAATTCCATCCTTTCTGCCCCTTTTCCCTCCCTCTTCTCTCTTGCCCCCCTCTTATCTTTTCCTCTCCCCCCCCCCCCCCCCCCCGTCCTGCTCCATCCACCCTCCACCCTCTCCTTCCAGTAAGGAAGATGTATGAGTTTGAATTATTGATTCAGACACATGCTACATGCTGCTTGGAGTCATTATTTGTTCAGGTGAGTGTCACGCTGCTCGCTATGAAACAGATACCACGGGGATTAAGCGACACAATCAGGACTTAAAGACAGCTGCCCTCCCTAAAATAACATGGCCCCTCGCTGCAAGACGAATGCTCCCCAAAACCCCACTTCATTTGTTTATGACTCGCACATTAGTCATCCCGCGCCTAAATTATAGCGCGGGGGTAAAGATTAATTCAAGCGCAGGCTTTTCCTTTCTATTGTTTTCCTTCTCCCTCTTCCTTCGACGTGTCTCTCGAAGCCTAATAACACAGCAGATGAATATAGGTGCACACGTCCTACACATAGATTAAAAACAAGCGTAGCTTTTGTTGTGTCGTAGGCGGCGGCACGTAGAATAGACAGATGTCCAGAGTGAAGGGAGAGCCGCATGCATATTTACGTTTCCTCCTGTGATTCTGCGACAAGGCAAACAACAAAACAAACATATACCGCACATGACAAATAATGTTTTTGCCTTGATTGGATTGATACGGGCGATGTAAAGCAGCGATGTTGTCGACGTGAAGGAGAAGGACACGTTTAAAGAGTAGCTGAGGAAGGAGGAGGCTTAAGAGAGGAAGGAGGGTTAAAATGTTGCAAACTGTTCATTTAGCTCTGACTAAGTGGTCGGGGACACTGGACAGGTGAACTCTATTCTCCCCATTGGCCCTGCAGGGTGTGTGTGTGTGTGTGTGTGTGTGTGTGTGTGTGTGTGTGTGTGTGTGGACTGTAACAGAATTTCTCTAGTCCTTTGGGCCCTGGTGCAAAGCAGAGAATAAATGGTGGAGGTGGCAGGCCAGGACAGAAAAATCAATGCCTGCTTATACAGACATGACACACCAGCAGCCATTCTGTGTATGTGTGTGTGTGTGTATGTGTGTGTGTGTGTGGTGTGTGTGTGTGTGTGTGTGTGTGTGTGTGAGTGAGTGAGTGGGGGCGTAGATGTACAGCATGCAATCATACAGCCCCCGTGCACTGTGGGTGTGAGCGTTCATGCCCGGCAACCTCCATTTCCTTTCTCACAGGGTAAATTTTCTAGCATTTTATGTCAGCTTTGGGATCAGTAAATAACACCCCCCCTCCCTCTTCCTCCTCCTCTCTCCCTCCTCCCCCTCACTCCTTCTTCTTCCTCTCCTCCTCCTCCTGCAGGAAGTACGACTGCGGCTTGTGCGAGCGCTCCTTCAGTGAGAAATGGGCCCTGAACAACCACATGAAACTGCACAGCGGGGAGAAGCCGTACAAGTGCGGCTGGCCGTCGTGCCACTACGCCTTCCTCAACCTGTCGGCCATGAAGGACCACTTCAGGACGCACACCGGTGAGAGCGCCAACCTTCACTGTCCGCCGCTTAATGCCACACACCTACACTAACACAGCCGCAGACACTCTAAATGCAAAATGAGCTCAGTTTGGCCTTTTAACTGAGTTTTGAGTGAGTCGAGGACAAAGGGTTATTTAGCAAGAAAAACTGGACCAGACAGAGTGTGCTTTGAAATTCCTCTATAGCTGCAAACAAAAACTGAAGTTGACGTGTTAACTGTGAATATCTCACATTAATTATGAATCTTCACAGCTTTGTTTGGAATAAATATACACACATTTTTTTTGGCTGATAGTGGCCATGACTTGTCCATCTGTAGCAGTTTTTTAACATCCAGAGAAAGTCAAGAAGAAGAAGAACTTCCTTACCTCCCAAAAGGACCGAATGATAATACTGCAGCCAAATGTACTTGAATAGAAATGGTAAGGAGCCAAAACACCAAAAAGTTTTTTTCTTTTTTTTTTTCTGAATTCCGTCTTTGTGCTCTCCTCCACACTTGGTTGGTGTGGAAATGAAGGTTGTGTGAATCCCCCAATTCCAACCACTCGTCATGTTCACTCCCTCCAGGGTCCATCTGGTCACTGAGGCTCCGTCCATACTACTACATTTTTATTTACAAACTGAACCTTCAACCTAAATCCACCACCTCTCTGTTTCTAGAATCCATCCTTATTATCACTTGAATACTAATATCACATGAACAGTCACATATCATCTCACGTGGGCCGGACCAGTATAATCACTGCATGACCTGTGAGCAAATTGCTCAAAAAAGTACACTCTGAAAACGTTCACATTTAATGAATCTCTTTAAAATCCCTTTTTGCCAAACATTGTGAGCAACCTGAATTTTCGAAACAAAAATAATTTCAACAGTAGTATGCATCAGTTTATTCTTTGAATACATGTACATTTCAACTTACAGATCACAGTGTATCTACAAAGGCACAAAACATTAAGTCAAGGGTATCTGGAAATGTTGAAAATCGTAGGCAGTGATCAGTCATCTCACGGGCCAGATTGGACGGGCGACATGATTGACACCCCTGGTTTGAAGTCAACAATTAAACATATTTCTTTGTCACTTTTTTTTTTTTACTTATGAAATATACACTTTTCTTGGTCTTTCTTACCTCATCCCAGCCTTCCATTTCTCAAAGTACATTGTACAGAACACTTTTGGATAGACAGATGGTGCGGTGGGCTGTGGGAGGATACTGTCTTGAATAATAGCCCCTCAATAGGAGCCCGAGTCAGCCTCTTTGAAAGTGTCTTTATGCTGCAGCCCTGCAGTTTCCCCTCGGCCTCAGTAATGTCCCACACACGGCTCCTTGATGCCCTTTTAAGTCAATGACAGAAGCAGCAGCAGCCAGTGGCCTGACAGCCTGACTGAGCGCTTGCAGGAGAGCCCTCCATCCGTCACGGTGCTCGCTGTGTGTGTGTGTGTGTGTGTGTGTGTATGTAAGTGCGAGACTTGCTGGATGTTATTTTAAATGTGTTTTAACAGTGATGTAACGTCAAGGCACCTCTGACATAATTAGACGTTTTATTTTCATTTGTTTCCGGCTCTCATCATTCCCCATCAGGCGGCTGGCGTCAGGCTGTCACCTAACTGTCACCTGGAGAGGATGTTGGTGGTGTGTGTGTGTGTGTGTGTGTGTGTGTGTGTGTGTGTGTGTGTGTGTGTGTGTGTGTGTGTGTGTGTGTGTGTGT
>JAFBJT010106034.1:33756-70912 GCA_016785325.1 Chascanopsetta lugubris | reverse complement strand
ATCCTAACACCCCCCCCCCCCCCCGCCCGCCCGCCCGCACCCACCCCATCACCCCATCGCCCAAACCTTCCTTGCAACTCCCAACACACACAAAGAAACACATTTAAATCTTCTCTAACAAAGCGCCTCTCAATTACACCTCTCCCATTACCATACACTGGATGGGAGGAGGAATATGGAAATGGATGGAGTAAAGGGGAGAGGGAGAGACGGGGTGATATATCCATTGAGCGTCAGTATGGCTGATTCCCATGGTGAGTGCATGGATGGGGGAGGAAGTTGAAGCGGTGTTAGACTAATTAATACAGTGTATAGTAGGAGGACTGGTGTAGGCTTCCACTAACTGTGACACCTGCTGACTCCTAAACGCACGTTGTGTTGTTTTAATATGACAATTACGCCATTACCATATCTGAGAGATCCCACGCCAACCCCCCTCCCCCCGGAGGAATCCACCCGCGCTCTCTTTACAACCTTTTAGCTCCGCTTCAAATTTTTTGTCTTTTAATGCTCCACTTTGGAATAAGAAATAAGTTCACTTTTTAGTAGTAAATGCAATATTTTTTCAATCACGTGACTCAATTCATGAGGCACTTCAAATGTTTTAAGTCCTGTCTTTTTTCTGTCTTCATTATGCAGAGGAACTGTCACCAGATGTTGCCATGATGTGTCTGTGAACCCGCTCTCTTGTTTTGCTGACGATATCAACGTAATCACAACAGAATGAATCCTAGATGACAGTATGTGTAAATATAAACATTTATTTACATATTTATCCATCAACAGACTCGTGAAGATGCTCTAACCTTTCCAGATGCCATATGCTTGAGGTTTTGAGATCTGGCTCAGCAGGAATTTGTTGACTGTTTTTATTATAGACTCTTTTTATTTGCTTTCATACCCTCAGTGGCTACCTATTTAATTCTAATACCAAATTGTCCTGAGTCTGGAATAACTCAGAGCCTTATGATTATCATCTGTTGACCAATTAGGCTTTAGGGGCATGAACCAATAGTATTTGGCCTCCAGTATAGACAAAGACAACTGATTTCATTCTTAATCAAATGTTAAGCTCTGTCATTGGAAGTAACGTGGTTATGCGGTTCAATCCCTTTCCCCCCATTCTGCAAACCAGTGTGTTCTTGGGCAATATCACTGCTCCTGGTGGCTGTTGTGACAGTGTGCAGTAGTGTTTGAGAGTAAGTGCTGTGTATAAATGCACTGTATGGATGTATGTGTGTGTAGGTGGGCGGATGGCAGAACTGTAGTTGAAAGTGCTTTGAGTGGGCATCAGGACTAGGAAACCGCTTTATAAATACTGAGCGTTTCATGTTGGTGTTTTAGGCGCAGATGCTAATCTCCTTTAAAGATAATATGCATTCATGAAATGAATGCATTTACAAATAAATGGGAAATTAACACATTTAAATGAAAACAAATGAAAAATACTTTTACTCATGCATTTCAATCCATGTGATAGTGTCTGCTCCCCACACACACTCGCACACACACATTGTTTACTTGCGATCAACCAACGCCATGCTCAAATGTGATTGCTCAAGGTAATATAACATAAGCGTACATACTCTGTCGTTGTTACAGTTACAGGGCATCATCGCCACCTACTGTTAAGGAGTTTGAATAGACAGAACTCGGATGCATTCAAATATTATCCTCAAAATAAAAGCAAAATAAGATTTTGTTTCCCCCTGTCCCCACGACCCACTGACTTTTGGGTCGCAACCCACCAGCTGAGAATCTCTGAATTAGGTTAAAAGCCGAATTTAAATCATTACCTTTTGTCGGTGTTTCTTTATGTGTTGATATTATAAGAACACTGGTCACACAAAGGCTTATCTCTCCCTTTGTTGAGACGGCCGTGCCCCAGCCCACTGTTGTCTTCGGCTTTGCGATGAGCGCTCATTGTTCACCCCTGGCGCCTGCCTATGTATATCATGCAGCAGGGGACAGGAACTCAGCGAGGGCCCTCCTGCTCTGTTTAGGGCCCCAGTGGAGCCCGGCCGGACCGTGGCCCCATGATGGAGAGAGGTGTCCGTGCAAAAGTGAAAACAAATTCTCTCCTTGGCTGGCGTGAGCTATGGCACTGTGAGCCTTTATTGTCCCAGCCAAGGTGATAAGGGAGAGTAATTGCGTATTATACTGTCCGAGAATGTCAGGTCCAAACTGAGCACGAGTGCCCCATCCATCAACACATGATGCTGTGTGTTTATGTGTGTGTATGGAGCTGTGTTCTACACCCGCACATGCTTGCTTGCTTGCATGATGCATTATGTGTGTGCTTAGCTGCACATGTGTGGGTGTTTATGGATTTTTCTCCCCCTCTGTACGCTCTGCACCTGTGTTGTGTCATATAAGGGATTTCTAATTCCTCTCTCTCTTCGCGGTGTGGTGTGATCACGTTCATTTATGTGCATGTTGTTTGTTTTGTGCCCATTCAGGGCTTCAGCGAGACACGTGTGCGTGTGCTTGTGTGTCTGTGGGCAGGTTTAGATAGAGCCTGGGAGCAGGTCAGGCAGCATCATTAATCAGCACAGGCTTGTGTGTGACTCTCGGAGCTGACATCATTACATCCTACACCCTGCAGTAGCTCAACGCCTGGCCTGCCCTATCTGACCAGCCTGAAGCCCCACAAACACGCATATACACACACACACACACACACACACACACAAACTCACACACTCATACACTTCCATTTGCACAGTGGTGCTAAAGATACACAACAATGGCCTTCTGACGTCTCGAATACATTCAGTTGGCCACTTGCAGTCTAAGTTACACACTAAACCCTCCAATTGTGATGAAAGAAAATGTCCGAGATATGTTTAAAAGTGTAACATATAAAATAATTTGTGAGATGTTCATTTAAAAGTGTCTTATTTTGTTGTTTGCCAGTTGTTTCACAATAAATGCTTTGGGAATCCCACTGCTCCCAAACCCAACTTCAGCTTTTGTGTGTGTGTGTGTGTGTGTGTGTGTGTGTGTGTGTGTGTGTGTGTGTGTGTGTGTGTGTGTGTGTGTGTGTGTGTGTGTGTGTGTGTGTGTATCTGATCACTTCAACAAAATAAAGATGTTAAAGCTGGAAAAAAAAAAAAAAAAAACTTTTCCTTGGAACACAGCCAACATTTATCTAGTGTTCTCTTTCTCATGACTCTCATCTTTTTAATCTCTGCTTTTTCATGGAAAAAAATATCTATTTCCAAAAAGTAAATGTGACTTTTATTTATTTATTTTTTCATCTCCCTTTATCCTTCAGATCCAACTGTGCTGAGAATATCCGGAAGCACATCCTCCACACGGGAAAGCACGAGGGTGTGAAGATGTACAATTGTCCCAAATGCAGCCACGCTACCAACTCTCCCATAGACTTCCGCAACCACCTGAAGGAGAGTCACCCCGACATTGAGAACCCGGACTTGGCCTACCTGCATGCAGGTAAGGTGCTCCAGCAAACATACAAACATCTCAGATATGCACCCCAATTCCAGATTTCCATTCTGTTGGGTGGTTGAGTGGCTGTGGCCAAACAATGGGTATATTTGAGTTTTGAGAACATTATCCCTTCAATATTTTCCTCATTGCGTCATCTCTGTAACTTACAAACACATAGGGAACTCTGTCACTTTGCTGTCCCTGCCTTATTAACACCTTAACCCAGGTGTTTACATCTCTGCCAGTCAGGCTGTATTCATCGCTGAGTCATGAGACCATGAAGTCAGAGTGCATTGCATCATGCCCTTTGCAGTCGAAAGCCAGGTGTTGGCGTGTGTTGGTGTGATTTGTGTATAGTGGTAAAGGAGCTTTAGACATATTGCGTGTGTGGCAGGGCATAGGTTGTCATTTTGAACAGCTGACAGATAGAAATTAAAGGGGCACTCCAACAAATTCTTGTTTTCATTGCATTCATGCCATAGTTGCATCGTTGGAATGGACCTTTACCCGGTGTTTCTTGAGCTTATGCTACACTAGAAAAAAAAAAAGTCCAGCAAGTTGTGCCCTTTTATTTTGAAATCTATTGTTTTCCATCCCTCATCTTAATGGAAGTGTAAAATTACACCGTTGGAGAGCCCTTTGCACCTTAATGGTATGGCTGGGAACACATAATGAACAACATAATGCTCCCTAACCAGTGTTTTCTGCTGTTTTAAAGATTGGACTTATTACCTTCCATTTACACCCCTGTAATCTGAGTGAG
Organism: Chascanopsetta lugubris; assembly: GCA_016785325.1. Taxonomy (NCBI): domain Eukaryota; kingdom Metazoa; phylum Chordata; class Actinopteri; order Pleuronectiformes; family Bothidae; genus Chascanopsetta; species Chascanopsetta lugubris. Next base: position 66,696 of record JAFBJT010106034.1, on the reverse strand, counting down.
AATGAGCCCTTATTGTAAGTAATCACAGACCTGGGCTTTATAATTCCATAGCGGTCAGATCTCAAGCATTATTGCCAGTGGATCCAAGTCGAGCCATTCAAGGCTGATTGAGAGCCACAAAGAGGCAGCACTCAAAGATTGCAGGTCCGGCCACCCCTGCCAATCACTGTGGACACAGAGACAGATGGAATCTCCGTCCACCTCTATCGCTTCTTTTGTGTCCCGGTGCCTTTCCCTTTGTCCTTGAAGGCCACCAAATCCAATCGGCAGAGTGCTCGTCCTTCAGGGGAGCAGAGGGGACAGACTTTATCCTGTTATCCCTCTGACCTTTAATACAAGCAGTGGAGTTGGTGGGAAGAGGCCAAACTGGGGACATTAGCAGGAAATGGTTCCATTGGAGTGGTTTATATTTCCTATTGAAATTGAATAGATCTGAGTTGCGTCTTTGTGCTGACTCCTTCTTTCTTTTGAACTCTTATTCTGGGTATATGTTTTACTCTTTAAATCCAAGATCTGGTCCCGACCATTGATCTTGTTGACTTTCACCCCCACAACCTTTTCTACCTTTGGCTAAACCAAACTAAAAAACAATCTCCCTCCATATTCTCCACACCTTTATACCCTTCTTTACCCTTTCACCCTCACATTTCCCTTCACCTCTGTTTGTCCTCATGCATGGCCCGATCTTTGACCTCACAGATCCATTTTGGTTCCATAAGTTTCATTTATCGGGTTACACCAGTCAAAAAAGTAGATATCCCTGTATGTGTGCAGCTCATGCGCTAGACGGCAGCATGTGAATGAGTGTGGCTTTCAGTTCTGTGTTTCGTGAGCCAAGGTCAGATGTTGACGGGATCACACATCTTCACTCTTCCGTCATCGGGAGAGAGAATATCCTCCTCTTTCAGTCAAGTGAGGCGCTGTGTTTTCAAAATGTCATCTTGACACTCACTTGACACAGATATGAACCCGGAGAATGACAGGCAAAGAAATGATCTGAAATGTGGCTGACGGTCTCTTTCTCTCTCTCTCTCTCTCTCTCTCTCTCTCTCTCTCTCTCTCCCTCTCTCTCTCTCCTGAGAGAAAACGAGTCTGTTTCCGGAGAGGGAAACGACTGATCACACTTGAAATCCAGCATCATGGCAACAACATGTAAATAAACCATCGTGGCAGTGCGGAGACCTGTTTAAACCCAAAGCAGTCAAACTATAGGTGGATTTGCAAAGAGAGCACCTGTGATCTCTTCCTCTTTCAAACGAGGGAAAAGGGAGGTGATGGCGGTGGCTGAAGGAGCAGTGTTTCATCTAAGTAGACAGAACGAGACCAAAAGAAAGAGACAGGGGGAAAAAAGATTAAGAAGGTAGATGTTGAATTAACCTGCTTGTGATTGCTCTCTGTCAGAGTGGCACCGGGGCCAGCAGCGAGAGGCAAATCATCTGTGATGGCCCTTCCCGCTGTTCCCCCTTTGAAAGACACAGATCAAACGCACCCTAGTCGCGGGCCCTCGCAGCCCCTCTCGCCGTATTGATTGACACCCGAACGTCTCCGCCGCCGCCGCCGCTCTGTCTCTCCATATCACTCTCTTGCTTTCCCCCAGCTCTCTCTCTCTTTCTCTCTCTCTGTCCTCCCTTCTTTATTCTGCGTCGCACTTCGAATTAAAGCCCTTCTCAAGGATGAAAGCAGAGGTCCTTTGCAAACGAAGGAAGAGGGGAGAAGGGATGTGGGGGCGGCGGGGGGGGGGGGGGGGGAATTACATCCAGCAAGTGATGGAGGGGAATGATGATTAGAATTTGAGGTGGGAAAAAAAGGCAGGAAAAGAGAGAGGAGGTTAGATATGTGAGGTGGGATGAGGGGCGGGGGGGGGGCTCTTGCTGATAGGACACGTTTTAATAAAACGGTAATGACAATTGTCTCCCTTGCGTGATCTGTGGAGAGATATGCGGGAGAGGAGTGGCGATGGCGGCGGCGGCGGCATCCGTGTGATCCGGGCACAGATAATGCTGCAGCCACAGGTACCTCGCGGTCTGGCTACTTGTGCCAAAGTTCCCCTCCACTAGAACTTTCTCTCTTTTCTAATTAAAATGCCATGAGTACGCCATGATCGCTGCAGCTTTGGGAAATAGTAGATTTCCTTCCTTCTCCCGCCGCCATCTCCCCGCGGCGAGGTCATGCGTGGTTGCAGGGCAGTGGCTTTCTTAGAATCCGACTCCTGTCCTGTTTCTGCAGACACACACACACACACACACACACACACACACACACAGGTGAGATGTCGCCATGAGCTTTTTTTTGTCCACAGCGTCTTCATTGCGCTATTTTTTAATTGTGAAATATTTCCCTAATTTTCCGAACCAAGGTTATAATTGCACATCCTCGGGGCGCAGAGATCAAATGCTTTGTAATTAGCTCACAGCGACTGAGTGTTCGGATCCGCTGTTCAAGATAAAAGAAATAAATAAATAAACTTCTTGGAGGCGTTGTTGCGGCTTTATGCAGATTCTATTTTCCTTAATAATGCATGATGGATCGCTGCTGTGGAGGGCTGGGGGAGACCTGGCCTTGTAAGTGATGATCTTAATACACAGTTACAACCACAGGCAAATTCATTTGTTTGCATATTTTTTTTTCCTTATTAAACAAATCTGTAAACAAATCTGGATTTCGATGGCTTTTACTTAAGTTATGCATGTTTTTGCTCGCTCGGCTCCCCTCCCTCCCTCCCTCCCTCTCTCTCACCTTCTGTTCATCATGTAATGAAACATTACTCTCCTGAGTTTTACTTTGCGTATTGTGTTGCAGCAGCGTGCCTGTGATTGTGGTGGACAGGTGTGTATGTCATGCAAATGCGTCCATGGCATCCCAGCGCATATGACACCGTGTCGACGTCGCGAAAGAAGCCACAGACACACAGCGTTAAAATCAACATCTGCTTCTAATAACGATGTGTTATAAGTGACACGTTTCTATGTGGGAAAATATGTGGAGGAAAAAACAACACGCACAACAGCGACAACACAATGCATCGCGGCTCTTTGAGAAACGCGAGTAGGACATCAAGTCGTCAGCGTTGGAGATGAACTCGCATCCTCGTGTCACCGTCCGTATGTTCCACCCACGTGACGGGCACTCATGAAAAAAGTCCTCCTGTTTAGTGCGATGTAAAATCAGGTGAACACAGAGGCTGATTGTGCTGATGCTGTCACAGTGTGAGTTTAGTTGTTGATCATACAACAGTGTGAAGACCACAGATGGGAGCACACTGGGATAGGAGGTTACATATCAGAAGTTATTTATAAGTTTGTGTATTCAATATAAAAAATACAGATTATGCATCGCACCAGCTTCTGTAGGTGTCCTCTGTCATGGCCTGCAGAAGATCTCTGGGTTATTGGGTTCACACAGTAGGTGGCGCAAGTTGTCCCGACAAAGTCCCCCTGCACGTTAGCATTGGCTTGTGAGATTAGCTTCTCAAAGGCATGTTTCATTTTTTTTTTTTTACATCCCAAATATTAGACCCCTTCAAAGGTGGCAAACATCCCGTCGTGATATAACCACACCCCTTCACTTCCTGCTGCATTCACACTCGAGCAGTCCCGAGTCGATAACACAGGAGAAAGTCTAACTCGGACGTTAGGTCACCGCCTCCGGAGATAATCCAGAGGATCTGAGGAAGTTGTTACTCTTCTTTGTAACATCAGATCACAAAAGCATTTTTTTTTTTTCAAGTGACAGTAAAGGGCGTTCAAACTCTGTAGCCAACTCGAACCGAAGGCAAATGTGAGTGATGGAATTTCACGGAATTGAATATAATCAAATGGATGAGGGGAGTTGGGTGCCGAGGCAGCTGTCATTAGGTTTTTGTGTCTCTACCTCAAAGAGAATACTCCTCATGGTCATTTAAATGTTCGTCTGAATGGACACGCAGTGCAGAAGAGTCCTGATTCCACATGTGTCAGCCGAGCCAAATCCTCCATCAAAGGCACAGATCCACTCCTCTGTGACCTTCTCAGAGTAACTCCGCTGTCTATATGTGATTATTGACATTATTGTATGCGATTTTCTTAACATCGCATGTAGATGATGGATGACCCTTCAAAATCAAATCTGTCATTGAAATACTGTATCGATGCACATTAGCATCCTGAAAGAAAATGTGTCGGAGTATAAACATGACAGCTTTTACAATTATGCCTGTTTATCTTTACATTAAATCATCCCTTCCATGGCACAAAGCATCCGCGGTACCGCTGCACGCATCATCGTGATCTCCAGCCACTGTCTGGGTGTTAATTGGTGAACTCCCAGGAGGAGGAGGTGAACACCTCTCGGCTTCATCTGCTCCTGAAACAATGAAACTGTGTCGTTCTCTATTTTCCTCTCACGCTTAAATCTCCATCTTTGGGACTGTGGCTTGCTATCTACCACCGTCTCCTCGACTCCCACAAACTCCCCATGCAGTCTTGCTTGAGATATTGCAGTTGAGAAGCAGCTGCTCAATGCCAACGTGCCCCCATGAGACGTGCAACAAGGGGTGTGTGTGTGTGTGTGTGTGTGTGTGCGAGGGTTAGCCAAGCGGTTTAGGGGGGAGAACGCACGGCGTCACTCGCATGCATCACAGTGGAAGCGTACAGGGCCGGTCTGGGCAGAGCGAGCAGCGATTCCTGCATAATAACCTGCTCCAATGAGCGTGAAAACTCCCCCAACTGGCTGCATTTATCACACATCAGCCACAACAAACGGGCTTTTGTTTCACCCTCCTCTTCCATCCCCTTCCCTCTCTCCCTGCACCAACCTGAAAGCCGTTAAGTGGTCACTCAGAGCTGTAACTGACAGGTCTCATCAGCAGTTGAGGATGCTCGGGATGTGAACCCATGTCCACGGTGTGTTTTTCGCCACCTTTAGCCCATGGCAGACATATTTTGTCCCACATGGAAAATGATGACAAAATGTGCATGTGGCAGATTGATGACACTTGATATAACCCCCCCCCCCCAGTGTCGCAGTGGCACAGTTATGTTAGGTGTGTGCTTATGTTGCACTATTGTAAAAGTTGCAGATGGCTTATGTAGGACACCGTCCAACAGTCGCACAATGTACAAAGAGATGGAATTGTGCTGTCTGGTGATCGCAGTCAGAGAATAGAAAGTTGGAAGTGAAAAGCCAAAACACATTTATAGAAAGTCGAGCTACATGAATTATAGTAGGTGAGCTCCCTAAATGCATTAAGATCAAAAATGGCCCCTTAAATTTGAGTATTGGTGGAATCTCTTGACAAGTAAATGAAAATATATTAACGTCATTTACCGCTCAGTGAATAAGCAGGGAGTCTTCCTCATTATTGTTGTCATTGTTATTATTATATGTCAAACAAATACCAACTCATTTGCTTCAATATGGTTTCCATCACTAAGAAACGCTATGTTTGGAGCATTTTTGCTATTCAGGAGTGAAGTGAGGTAACCAGACTACCATTCTAAAGATGCATTTTGCAGGTATAAATGCCTATATATCGCATCCTGCTTTAAACTGTATACGCATACACACACACACACACACACACACTCCCTGTGTGAGTGATGCGTGATGGGGATACTCGCCGGCAGGGCTGCTCCCCCCGTATGGGACAGTGAATATGGAACCAGACAGGCCGCCGGCTTCTATAAAGACTCATCCATAATTCAATCGTCCTCTTCCTCCCTCAACTCAGACACGCTGTTCACATCCAGCCACGGCTAACAGCTAACCTGCAGCACATCAGAGGGGCAGAGATAAGAAAGAGGGAACGAGAGCGGATTGAGAACTGATTTCCACTTGTAGTCCTGTTTGCTCCGTCTAGACCTTTACTGAGTCAACACCGTTTCTAGCACCAACATGTTTTCCCTGATCCGGACTCTCATTGGCTGAGGTGAACTCCAGAGCTCTCTGACCACGACCTTTGACACCTCTCCTGTACCAAGGACCCTCCTCCTCCTCCTCCTCCTCCTCCTCCTCCTCCTGCTTCTCCTGGATGTGTCATCCGTTTGGTGGCTTTCCAAACATCTCGCCTTCTCTAATTACCAACAGGACCAAGTTTCCAACTAAACAACCAATTACTAGTGCTTTAGCCCAGCCCAGTCCCATGTTTCCTGATACAGTGGCCTATTAGGGCCCCCTATTTCTCCCTTAGCATAATTGAATCCCCTGGCTGCTCATCAGCAGGCTAATTTAAGCCAATGTGCAGAGTTGGTAATCAGAGGGGCTGCCTATTAGACTATCAGACCCCAATTAAGTGCCCTCTTATTTCCAACATAACAAGCCACTATCACCAGGGCTGTTATTGTATTTCCCTCTTTTAATGCGCGTTTTTGGTTAATGTGTGGTTTGTTTGGAGAAGAGGAGAAGAGTTCACGTGTTAAATGAACGCAGATCACAGGTGGTTGCAGTTTTATTTACTTTCATTTTTATTTTATTTTATTTTTCTAATCTATTCATCTATGTATTCATTCATTTATATGTCTATATATGTATGTATTAGTGTATGCCTTTCATCCCATCATTTGGCTGCACTTGTGACCCTTCAAAAATGTATGGGCAATGAAAAATAGCTTTGAAATGAAAAAAGTTAGAGACAAATGCCCCCACATCTTGTTATGTCCTCGCTCAAGAGCAGAATATCTCACTTTTTAGAAGATTCTTTCCTTGTTCCCCCCCCCATCCCCCCACCCACCTCCACTTGGTGACTGGTGCAGTTGAGGAGAGCCAGAGTGTGTAAGAGGCCCACAGAGGGCTGATGAGGACTGTCTGCACAGTCAGTCTAGAACTGGCTTTCTGCAGCATCTCAGTGGATGTGTGTACATATACAGTGTGTGTGTGTGTGTGTGTGTGTGTGTGTGTGTGTGTGTGTGTGTGTGTGTGTGTGTGTGTGTGTGTGTGTGTGTGTGTGTGTGTGTGTGTGTTTGGTACTGCGAAATAGGGTGCATGCATGTGTAGGAGTCCGTGTGCACATTTTAAGTGTCGACTCCCCATAGCCTAATTAAAGGGCGAGGAAAGCCACTCATGGGGAGATTAAACCTAAAAGGGTAAATTAGCACTCAAAGGGGGTGTGGCAAATTCACACATATGCACAGGCCATGAAATCTCCTCTGGCACCTGTGAAGAAGAAAAAATGAAAAAGAGAATACGGTGGATAGAAAGAGGTGGAAAACTTTTGTGTCTCTTTAGCCAGAGCCCCATTTGATACATCTACTCAAACTGAATGAGGCGCTGAAATGTAATTGAATGTAAAGGTCAGAGTTCAGTCAGTGTATGTTGCTCACATTGAGGACTTTATTGATTTTCAGATCTGTAAGATGTAATCATTTAGAATATGAATTGGTTTCAAAAACTCTCACAGTCTGACTTACTAAAATGAGTTTATTATGATATTAGATGTCAAATTAAAAATATTCATGCTATTTATGTGGACTAAATATATCTTATGTTTACCTACTTTTACTTTGAAAGGTCTTTAAGAGATGCATGCTGCATTTCCCTTAATCCCCTTAATGATGATCTTTCACCATATTTAAATATGGAAATTACATGAATCTAATGAATATATCAGTGAAAAGTAGAGATACACTTTCATATTTACATACGTGTATATTTATATGTTGTCATTTTGAAATTAATGTAATCAGTCTTAAAAAGGAAATTATAGGTACTAAATAAGAAATACATGCAAGTCTGACCCTTTTTTTTCATTTTATTCTCTAGGGTTCTTTTCAGGAAGACATTTCCAAACTTTATGAGTGACGATATCAAAACCTGTCCTTACCAATTATACATGTTTTTACAAAGCAGCTTCTCTGTTATTGGTTTCTGGCCCCTGGCTGAGATGACCTCATCAGGGTCATTTCAGGTTCTGAACACTTCCTCCAGAAAACACGGATTGAGCCATCGTCATGACGACTCAAAGATTTTAATGCGCACACTCATACACACACACACACACACTCACATATCCTTGTTGACCTTATGTTCCTTTGATAGTGGCTGTGCTCCTCCGTTGAGAAATAGTCCCCTCATTCATTCAGCGCTGGAGACGACTGGTTTTGATTCAGTGACCTCTGATACGTGTTGGTAAAATGATGAAGTTTGAAAGAGCGTTGTGTGCGTGTTGTGTTGTGTTGTGAAGCATGTGGGGAACAGATGAGTGTCACATCATCGCTCATCTCGCTTCATATAAATATCCCACAGTTCCAGCAGAGTGTATTAACGCCCGGGGGGCTACAGCCCATATCTGTGTCTGCCCATTTTTAACCCCCTTACTCTTCCCGCACTGCATCACTCTCTTTCTTGTGGTGCCATATGTATCTGCGTGTGTTATGATCTCTCACCATTCTGGCAATGTGTGTGTGTGTGTGTGTGAGTGTGTGAGTGTGTGTGTGGAGATTGAGTGATGTGACTGTTGGCTAGCAGCTGAGCTCTGCCACGCTGTACGTCTCCCTATCTGTTTGGTGCTCTGCCTCTTCGGTGTTGTCTCTGCTCTCTGTTTGACTGCTATCAGACACGTGTGTGTGTGTGTGTGTGTGTGTGTGTGTGTGTGTGTGTGATCTGTCAGTGTCTTTCTCCAGAATCAGACATCTAACAGAGAATCTCACACACAGTCTCACACAGAGTAACTTCATCTCCAATCGTATTCTATGCCCCAAGGACAGTGTGTTTGTTTGCACGTATCAGAGATTCCGTGTGTGTGTGTGTGTGTGTGTGTGTGTGTGTGTGTGTGTGTGTGTGTGTGTGTGTGTGTGTGTGTGTGTGTGTGTGAACACATACTCTCTTGCATGTCTTTGTGGGTGTAGGAAAATAGATCTTGGTCGTGTCACGGCTGGGCCTGCAGGCACGAGAGGCCTTAACGGATGTCTCTCTCAGTGAAACAGTGAAGCACATACACACACGTACACGTACACACACACACACACACACACACACACACAAACGAACAGGTCCCAGACCCCTCTCCCTCCTGGACTCGCGCTGAGGAATACAGATTCAGGCTCCTCTCTAGATAGTGATCAGCCTCGGCGTGACTTCAGAAATGCTATCTTCAGCGGGCGGCTGAATTGATAATACTCCCCCCTACGCATTTTATTACAAAGGCCCAGTTTGTAAAAAGGTAATCATTTACTGTTGCTACTATCTCCCCTGAGCCATACATCTTCTGTCTTCACGGGACAAAGTTCTACCACTGCTTCTGACGCTGTTTTTAGGTTTTTTGTCTCACTCCTTTTTTTTTTAGTTTTTTTTAGTTTTTGCTTGGTTTTGCAGTCAAATATACTTTCAAGTATATCACTTCCTGCTGCTCCCTGTGAGTCTCAAACATAGCAACATATCTGGAAGAATTAGATCGTGTTTGTTAAAGGTGCAGCCTGTAAGATTTCGGTCATTTTTGTCACTTCTGAAAATTGTACAAAACAAATTACATCCTGTCATTTTCATGAATTTGTGATCACCCCAAAAGAAGCCCATTAATATATATTTACATGAGGAGCAGGTCCTCTCCACAGGGTCCGCCATGTTTTTTCTCGAGCGTGATGGATACAACATGCAACTTCACCACTAGATGTCAAAACACTGTACCTTTAAGACTGAGTTTAAGGGTTAGAATTAGGTTTAGGTTGGGTTTATGCATGGTTGGGATGGTTAGCGTTAAGGTAAGGTTCAAGGGGCTGCATTGCATGTCCTCAATAAGATAGAAGTATAAGCGTCTGTGTGTGTGTGTGTGTGTGTGTGTGTGTGTGTGTGTGTGTACTGTTTGTGTGTAAGAGGCTGCAAATGACAGTGAATGAAGGACTAATCCCTTTGGGCACAGAGCGGAATTCACTAGCAAGTACCCAAATCTCATCATTTCAATTATCATATTTATCATATTTTCTCTCCGCCAGGCTTAATGCCGTCTCTCTCTCTCTCTCTCTCTCTCTCTCTTCTCTCTCTCTCTCTCTCTCTTTCTCTCTCTCTCTCTCTCTCTCTCTCCCTCTCTCTCTCTCTCCCTCAATGCACTGTCTTCTGTACATTCATTTATTTCCTCTCTCCATTGCTCTCTCCACCGGGCGACATGTGAGCCTGTCAGTCAGGATGATTGACAGCACTCAAGTGGCTTATGGAAAAGCAGCTCATTTTTTCTTCTTTTTTTTTTTCTCTCTCTCTTTTTTTTTTCTTTTTGGTCAGATGTTGCACTGCTGATGCTGGGGCCTTATCAGGAAACCCAATTTATTACCGTCTCTCTGGGGTTGCCACTCACTCTGACTGACAGCTCTCAGATTCTCCGGCTGCAGTGGAGGGATTTCCTTAAGTTGTCTTTTAAAAAAAACACTATTTGAGATCAGTCTGCCGCACACGGACATAGTATGTAGATGTACACGCGCATACAAAGCGGATCTGGCAGCTGCATGCGTTGCCTTTTGTTTTGGTCGCTCTGACCTTGGCGGTGATTTTGAGTGACGGGTAGTAATCCATGGCCGCGCTCGCGACACAGCGGCGGGTCGGGTTCAGCCGTGTGAACATCTTTGTTTGGGCAGTCGTTCTCTTCCTGGGAGACGGAACCGAGGGTAAAGAAAAATAAACTGTTGAAGGAGGGACTAACTTGATTCATGCAGGGATCGGTATTTCACTTGTTTTCATGTGTGAGAGGAAGAACATGTGTGTTTCCATTGTGAAGAGTATTTCATGCACAAGTATGAATCCTGCCTTTGGGTGTGTGTGTGTGTGTGTGTGTGTGTGTGTGTGTGTGTGCGCGTGTGCATTTGAAAACACATCTATGTAAGTCATCATGTGTGAGCTTTTGTGTGTCTGTATTCATGTGACGCCTGCATGAGCATGCCTGCGTGTCACTTCCCGTGCCTCTGCGTGTGTGTGTGTGTGTGTGTGTGTGTTTGTGTGTGTTGAGTATGACCTCCGCATCCCCAGGCTTATCGTGGCGGTGTTCCACATTATTGATAGCGAGCGGAGATATCGACAGGCCAAGCGCCGGCAGCTTCCAGCGGCGCCGGCAAGCGGGATGGGACTTTGATATGACATATTGTGCGTCTCAGCACAGGCCATAAATAATTCTGACACGTTTTTGTATGCATGGGAAAGTCCTTGATTCAGCCTCCCATAAAAATAAACTTCTATTATGGAAGGTATTTGTCAAGTGGGTGCGTGATGGATGGCCCGGCGTTTACCCCGTGGCAGGACGATGGGTTATGGATGCCCGCCGCCCCTTGCCGGGGGAGGAGTCGCACCCAGCAACGCTGACACCAGAGTAATTACTGCCCTCCTCGCCACGGCAACGGAGGGAGGGAAGTGGAGGGAGGATGAGGGCAGAGGGGTGGGAGGAGGGGTGGGGGAGGCTTGATACACACACCTGCACGTCCCTCCAGCACGCTGTCCTGTAACGCCACCAGCTGAAGTGATGAGGGTCACGTGAACGGATGGTGCGAAGAGATACCGTAAAAGGATATATAGATTTGTATATCGATCGGCTAATTGATCAAGTGATGGATTGACCTTCAGGAGAAACACCCTCCTCCATTCTTAATTATAATGTTTTTACTTATTATCCCATCGTACAATAGTTTTGCTCTGTCTCCAGAGCTGAAACTATTATTCAATTAAACTGTCGATCAGCAGAAAACTGTCAAAAAGGAAGAACTAGAACTGATATGTGCTTGACCTTATTATTACTAATTAATACTGCATATAATGAGAATAATGGCTGAGACTAAATATTGTCATTATGGTATTTTCTAAGACAAAATTAAAGGGTCATTGTGTGAGATTTAGGTGAAATCCCATGTTTCTATTGGCAGAAACGTTACAAAAAAATGATACGCCAATGTTTTTTAATCGAGCCTTTTTTATACACAAGGAGCAGATCCATTATTTTGCACCGTAGGGCTTTTACAGTTTTTGACTTTAAATGATATTTAGATTAAATGTCACTAAATCTTTCACACTGCATCTTCAAAGATTTACTTAAAAATGATACTCGCATTCATCGACATTTTCTTTGTGCCTCAGATCATTTCTCCATAGTTCAATCTAAAAGGAGGACAGAGCACCACTAATAGAGGACAGGTGTCTGTGTAAGTGCATACACACGCCTATGACCATGCATTCTCATGCTCACACACTTATGAATATGTACAGGAGGGTTTTTTTTGTCTTTTTTCTTTTTTTTTTTTAGCGTTCGTGCTAATGAGCAACCGTGTGCATGTTTGAATGTCAGTCTGTGAGCCCAGCAGCCAGATTGAGCTCAGGCTTGAGTGCCATCTGAGGAGGAGGAGGAAGGTGGGCGTTGGGTGAGGAGCGGGTAAGAGACGGATGCTCCACTCTTGCCACAGCACCACCCGGTGTGGGCGTGCAGGTGGGTCAGGGTGGTCAGGGCGGGGGGTGGGGGGGGGGCACGGAGGCAGCCCGTCAGTGGGAGTGACACCTGTTCACCGCTGCCCCAACCCCTTCATCCTTACAGATGCTCCTCTTCCTCTGCCTCAACCTCCACTACGCTTTTTGTCTCCGTCGCTGTCCTGCTCTTCCTCCTCCTCCTCCTCCTCCTCCTCCCCCTCGTCCTCCTCCTCCTCCTCTTCGTCACAGCAGGCCGGGGAGCGGCGAGGACGAGCGGTACAGATGTTGTGAACATGTGAGGAGGGAGGAGGGTTCCATCAGGACACAAACACCAACACACACACACACACTCAGACAATGACTGGAACATCAGCAGATTGTCTCGGTGCAACTGAGGCTGCTGTTAAACACATGGATTGGTACAAGTTGGCTTGAGAAAGTTGATTGAGACCTATCTATCTAACTCCATATTTGAATAGTTCCGAAACCCTAAAGGTGCAGTGTGTAAGATTTTGGTGACATCTGGAGAAGTCGTGTGTATCAGCTCACCCTCACCCTTCTGAGCATGCAGCAGAACCTATGGCAGACTTCAGTCGTCATTACAACTCAATAGATGTTTAGTGCGTCCACTTTAAGACTGTAAAAACATGGCGGCCTCCATAGAGAGGACCTCCCTCCTCATGTAGATATACATTCATGGGCTCATTTAAGGGTAATGGAAAAAATGATACGTTTAGCTGATTCATGAAAATGTCAGTATGTAATTGTTTTGTAATATTTTTCAAAGTGACTGAAAATGAACAAAATCTTACACTCTGCTCCTTTAAGGCTTAGTCCCCATTTCATGATGAATGCCACAATATTCTCTAAATGCCGAATAATTGATTGATGATCCTGTTATTTCACTTGTGTGCATGATTGTAGCTTCTCTACAATTTCACGTGAAGCTGCATGCTTGGTAACCAGGTAACCGCTCTGCTGCACCCCCGCATACAAATGCACAGTGAGGCAGTCAGCATTAATAAATGCTTGTTTGCACACATCGCGCCTTGTTTAACCTGGTAACCCTCTCCCAAGGTCCACATATACTAGGTGGATGGCAACCGCTGGTAGATTGAGGGCCCACACAAAGAAAAACAAAAAGGAGGGGGGGGGGAAGGAGGGGGGGGGGGGGGGGGGGGGGGGGGGGGGGTCAGGGAGAGGAGCGGGCCTCGGTCAATAGGCTTAGAAGACCATCAGGGACTATTGATTGTGGCGGACAGTGAGGCCAGCTCTGCACTAATTGTTTCTTTACTAGCCTGTGGCAAAGACAACAGTCATGGACAGGGACTCATGAATCTTACATCTGTTTTGTTGCCAAAGCACCAGGAGTTAATAGCCTTTGATTACTGAGTGGTTCGTGTGTGTGTGTGTGTGTGTGTGTGTGTGTGTGTGTGTGTGTGTGCGTGCGTGTGTGTAAAGAATAAATACCGTTTTGTATCCTAAACATGCTTCAGAATCAGCAAAGTCTCTTGACTGCGTTGTAGGAGTTGTAAATGAGTTTCCTCTCTTCTTCATACTTTTAGCATTCTTTAATTTGCTCAAAACTTAAATTCCTTTGAAGAGAACTTTGTAACTTAGCAAACATTATCACTCCTACAGAAATCCCTGCTGCTTCTCTAAAGCCTGGAAATGTGTTTTGGATATACTCCTATTCCTCTGCAACGAAAGACGTTGCATGCCCACCTGTTATGCACTTAGTAATTCGGTTATGCCAATTAAATTATACAACGACCACAACGCGACTATATTACCTATAAGGAAAATCAAAACACTGCAGTCATGTAAATCAGGCTCAAACCGGTACAGTAGAACTGCTGCCCGTGTTACCGTGGCATCAGCAGAATGAGGCTTGTGACATTTTCACTCTCACATCAGGTGACGGTGGCTGACCAATCGGAGCACAGAGGGGCCACTGCTCTCAGACACATCACTGCATGCAAGTGTATGGTGGAAGACGCGCATATTAAAATTACGAATATCAAAACATCAGCGTGTTGAAATCTTCGCATCCGCGATGACGCATCAGCACTTTCCCTGTGTGTGAGTCACTCACATCGAACGCAGCAATTATTTCTACTATAATGATCTTACCTCTGCTCCCCATGCACACTGTGATACAAACAGTCCTCCCCGACAGTTATCACCTTCACTAACTCCACGCATCCGGTGGAGGGTTCCGGGGGCAGCGTCCTGCTCGGGAGTCATATCTGCTATTCTAACCCGGCTGCAGTAGCCAGCCTGAATTCAGCGGCGTGCACTTTGTTTATTGCGTACAGCAGCAGAGTTTGTTTGTGGCCGGCTGTCAGCGCGGCCGGCCTGTTGTGATGAAAGACACTTGGACCTTCCCATCCATTTCACATTTGCTCCAATCAATTATTCAACAGGACAGCCAATTAAAAATGAGGGAGAGCGGTCAGGGCCTCGCCCCCCGAAGGCCGCCACTAGACAACTCTCTCCGTGAATAATTGGTGCAATTAATTTAGCATTGAGCAATAAAGGAGTTCTCACTCTCCTCTCTCTCCCTCTCCCTCTCTCTCTCTCTCACCCTCGCTCTCTCTTTCTCCCTATATACTGCAGAAGAAGCTCTGGAAACACCAGTCATTACAGACAACACATCACAGCAACACACACACACACTCATACACACTGCAGGAGTAGTAGTTAAGCAGGCAGGGATGTACAGGTGAGAAAAGGAAGAAATCCAAATATGTAGAATTATACGTATTGTACAATGTTGATGAGCAAATGTATGTAAAATATTATTAAAAAACACATCGAAATAGGTGTTAATGGCTGGTAATGCTTTATCTTGCTTGTTATTTCGCAGCTATATCACTGGTTAAGCACACTAACAAAAACACAGCTGTGCCCTATGGGACACACACACACACACACACATTCTTGGGACACAGCAGGAAAGCACCCTCATACAGGACTTTTGGTCAGACTATAGATTATTGCCTCACAAAGTAATTATTGTATTTACTTAATTATATACATCTCTCTGGTTTATTTTGCCTTATCTGCAATTCTGGTTAATTTGCTGCTGCTGCCTTCGCAAGATGGTGCCTGTAGCAGTAATCACACACACACACACACACACACACACACACAGAGGACCCACAGGAGGCGTAACAGTGACGGCTACATCCCACTATAGTTTTCATTTATTCAATCACAGCAAAAGTATCATGACGGACCAGACACTCTCATCACCCCCCCCCACACACACACACACACACACCTGCTGCCGCCCCTCCCATTCCCTCCAACATCATCCTCCTCCTTATTGATCAGTCTGCATTTCCTCATGTAACCCCTGTCTGCCTCCTCCTCCTCCTCCTCCTCCTCCTTTACCCACCTCCACCAACAACCCCCCCGCCCCCCGCCCCACCCCTCCTCCTCACCCACCTCTTTTTGATAGCCAGATTGACAGTTGAGTAATTTCACTGTCAGCGTTGACTGACGCATGGTAATGGGAAGACGTTTCAGAGCAGCATTACAACACAAAATAATTTCCAATTTACCGCTCATCAAAAGCACCCACACACACACACACACACACACACACTCACTCACTCACTCACACACACACACACACACACACACACACACACACACACACACACACACACACACACACACACACACACACACACACACACACACACACACACAAATGATGGGAACAAGAGAGGGATGGCTGGAGAGTGAGGGAGGAAAGACAGTGGGAGGAGGAGGTGAGGGGAAACACAACAGTGGATTTATGGCTTCAATTACTGATATTTCACATTTAGTTTAAAGCGACATGTTTTTGTAATGTGACAGGCTTCACTGGATTTGAAAACCTCTTCAGACCTCTCCACTCTCCTCCTCCTCTCCTCTTTTCTTTTTTTCACCCCCTCCCTACCACCCATTCTCTCCCTTCCTTCTTTTTTTTTTTTTTTTTTTGCCATGGAGATAATAAAAGGCTGAATCAACGAAAAAAGTGTGTGTGGGGAGGGGGAGTAAGGAAGAGAGTGATAGCTGTGACTCCTGAGCCTCTTTAGAGAGCCGAGCAGGGAGGAAGATGAGGCCTGGAGCTTTGATGTAGATGGATTTGAGTGTAACCCACCTCATCATTTACCAGCCTGGGCCTCAATCTCCTCTGCACCTGCCACTGGTGGGATTTACAACCGTTCCTCACTCATCATTGAAGGACTTAAACTACACCATGACCATCATTGGTGGGTTTCAGTTTTTTTTTCCCTTCTTCTTCTCTCTCCTCCCTTGTTACTGGAGAGTTGGCAGTTGAAGTATTCATGTCCATGAAGAATACAGGCTGGATGGATGACAAGTATTTCTCCGAGGTGCAGTGGTAGTGTATTGTATGACTCCATATTGTAATGCGCAGTGGTTGAGTAGATGTTTGATTTTAGCATCAATGGTCTAGTCTGAGGCAGAGGGTGGCAAACAATGGTATTTTTCACTTTTACCTTTTCCACCTAAATGAAAAGAATTGAATAATAATCATTTGATGGGGAAGACGTAAAAAAATAAATTTGTACAACCTCAATGGCCAGGACGAACCCTCATATGAGCCGGTTGTGGCCCACGGGCCATGTTTTTGCCCACGTCTGATACCTGCGAATGTGATTCCAGACCACTTGGATTCTGAAATTAGAAACAAAAAAGAGATCCGTCTTATTCACAGACGAGATTGAACAATGACTTGATTCGTCCTTGGAAGGATGTGTGGGCGCTTGAGAGCTGATCTGAGACGCTCAGCTCTGCATGTCCCAGACAAGGGTCTCGATAACCGTCCTCTCCATTAACAAACCGTGAGGAAGTTCAAGTGCATCAGCTCTATTTTTAAGGGGAAGGAGAGGAGCAGATTGGTCCCTAACACACCCACATGTTAGGTCAGGTTGAAATGTACAACTTGTTGATTTCAAAATAAGAGCAGGTCTGAAAAAGTTGTGTATTATACCCAGATGTTGTGTTTTGATGTTCAGGTGTCTTACAAAGGGATTCAATTCTATTATGAGTAGAATTAGAAGTCCAACTTATTATAGTCAAGGAAAATGGACTCGGTAATAGCAATAATAGATAATGGGTCAAATAGCTCAGTCACTTGACGTACAATACATTTAGTTTCAGCATTTTGTTTTTCACTTGAATTTTTCAAGATAAATGATCAAAGCTTTTGAATCCTGCTGCCATCTGCTCTATAGGCTCTTTCTGTCCACCATGATGGCCACACTGTCCTTTCAATGCACTGCACCATGTCGTGTGCATAGACAAGGCGTAGAAGTGTCAGAGTAAATGCTGCATTCCTCCCTCACTGTACATACACCGCCAGCACTCTGCCTCCTGTGCTCTCACCTGTGTCATTTCACTGCCAAACTCATTCACATATAAACAGCGACATGACTCCCCTCTCACCGTGTCTCTCCCCAGACACTGTGTGCACGTATGAATGTGTATATACTGTGTTTACTGTGACTCCCCCCCCACCCCCACCCCACCACCCCCACGCGCCCGGCAAACCTGCCCTCTACACCCAGCTGTTAGCGACGTCGCGGCGGAGATTGATAAGTTGACGCTAAAAGCTCTTTGTTTGAGGAGCCTCCCGGAGTGAGAGAAAAACACCACCTGCTTGCCGCGCTGTTACGAGAACACACACACGCACTATGCACACATGTCAGTCAGTGCAGAGTGTCGGCGCGGGAGGTGTTGGAGTCAAACTTCGCGGCAGCCTGCAATTTGCATGGCATGGGTTCTATGCTCGGCTGCGCTTCGATATAAACACAAGCTGCAGATTTGTTAACAGAGGTAAAGATAGACTTAGTACTCTATTACCTCACATGTGACGGATCAGATAATCATATAATAATAAGCTATTAAGAATGAAATGAAGATGATGATGATGATGATGATGATGATGATGGGGAAAATGATGAACACAGAGTAGTAAGAGTATATACTGATATACCTACCACCTACTACGCACAGCAGCCCCTATTAGCCACAGTACATGCTGTTTGCTTTCCTGTAGAATGAGGTCATGTGATCGCAGCCCGATGAAGCGTCATCGTAACTGAAATCAACCCAATCACCTACTGGTCTCTAGTGGCTACGTTATTGTTTTCAAACTATCTGTCCTCAGACCAGAGGGTCAGGGGTTCGATTCCCACCCTCCCCATGCTGAGGTGCCCTTGACAAAGTTACTGAACCCCACGTTGTCCCATGTACTTACAGATACAAAGTACTGCCAATAAATGCACAGTATATGTGTTTGCATGACTGGGTGAATGCGAACGGAACTGTTAGGGGCTTTGACCTGATAATGTTCTGTGTAAATACAGACCCTTTAGCAGTAAACAGCGTTTCCTTCCTCATTAAAGTTTTTGTTAAAGTCTTCCAAGTTGGGTTTCCCACACACCCCATGGGAAGTCCAAATGACTGTTGTGGGAATATGGTCAGTGGACTTTTTTGTGTTTTTGGTTCAACTCCCACACTGTTAGCCATGATGTGCAGCGTGTGGTCCAATGACATGGCATTTGTTATTCCTAGAGGAGTTTCTTATTTGCTCTCTACTCTCCCGGCTTCTCTACCATAACCCTCTGCTGTTAGCACCACACACACTCACACACACACACACACACACACACACACACACACACACACACACACACACACACACACACACACACACACACACACAGCGAAAGCCACGACCGCCTGTCTCTCCATTAGTCCTCGCATGTGACGTCGCCAGCAGCTGTTACTGTACATGTATGTTCGGCACACTTTTCGAGCGCGCATACTTCCGTGCATATGAGTGTGTGTGTTAGTGTGAGTGTGTGTGTGTGTGTGTGCGATGGTGCCATATGTCTCTTTCCCCAGATACAGCTTCATATCAGCTCCAGAAAGCAAAGGAACAGAGCCAAACGACGAACAGTCACCCGCTGCACACTGCAGTCAGCACACATGCCGTTTACACAGGCAAAAACAAGATAGCTACCAGTGAGAGGAGGAATACGGTTAAAAATAAAGAGAAGAGGTTTTTATGCATGCATGTGTGATCCCATGTGGTTTCTCCAGTTCTGGACCGTGACACTTTATCCGTCCTCTATTAGAATCCCTGTATCCAAACTTGTGGTATTCAATCATTTTGATTAAAAGCCGCAGTCTCTAACAGAAGTGTCGGGAGTGGAGCTGCACGGCGGCCCCGCCACGTTTGAGAATTCATATATTTTCATAAACTTTTAACAATGTCAATGAGACACGTCTTCAATCTTTGGCCGCGCGACGGCGGGGCATTCAATCTTTCTTTAGCTTTTCGACAGAAAATTTGAATACGAGTGCGGTGTTATTAATGTGACAGTTCATATGGAGGGCTTCACGGGGGGATTTGTGGGGGGGGTGGTTTATTAGTTTTGGAGACACTTGAAGCAGAGAGGGAAGGAGAAGGGGAAGAAACATGCTCTATTAGGTCAAACACAGCTGGAGGGGCCTTCTCTCTGCTTCCCCCAGCTATAGCAGTGATGTTAACATTTTAATTTTGCACGCCCAATTAACAACACTAACTAACCAGGGACTTTAATTTCTGCTGCAATATTAGAATTACAATTTTTGTCCAGTTGTGAATCTCTTGTTTATTTATCATTTTGTTTTGCCCCCCCCCCCCCCGCCACCCAGCTTTTTTTTATTATTATTATTTGTATTGCAGTCAAATCAATATTGCTCTAATGCTGATTTATTCAGGCACATACCTACGGTCTCTGCTCTCATTCAGTTTGAACTGCTTGGGTCAGGGATATCAGCATATTGTGCAATCACCACAACTGATTTTTCACACTTGACCGAGTTTATTTGTACAACTTCATATTCTTTTGTTTTTTTATCAATTAGAAAACAAAACATTTGAAGCCCGTGACTGAGGCAGCATGACTTTGAGTGTATCACATTTGGACTGATAGGAAGTTAAATTTAGCCAGATGCAGTGCAGTGCATCTGATTGCCCTTGATGCCGTAAAGAGCAAAGCCGGGCTAATATGAAATGGTTCGTCAATGCCAGATCAATGTGTACATCTTAAATGAGCGCACGCCGGCTACATAATCCATAACGGTAGGTAGGGTCGAGCAGCGCGGCACTGTATTGAGTGTCTGTTGTCTTTGACACATCTTTGGTGTCATGGGTGGTGCCACAAAGGCGCCTGAGAAACAGACCAGTCCCCATTCATATAGCTTTTATTACCATTCTCTGGTTACACACCATAATAACACAGGGCACTTTATCAGCATTAACTTCACTGGTGGAGGTATCCATCTGTCAATATGCAAACTCCACATATTGACCACGCTCATATTTATGGGACGTCCGCGTGTCTGTTTTTGTTCTATTGTGTTTGTTGGCGTGCAGCTTCCTGTTTGTGTGTGTGTGTGTGTGTGTGTGTGTGTGTGTGTGTTTGGTTTTCAGAAGCATGGCAATAGATACATTTCTATTTGTTGAAAGTCTTACCCATGTGATATTGATTAAAGTGCATTAGAGTAACTTAAGGTTAAAGGGCTCATCCGCCCAATTTACAAAAAATCATATCATCTCACTTGATTTTTTTTCTAATGTCTGTGCACCACATACACAATGAGAGTTGAATACATGTGAGATTGAAGCAATATTATTAAATTTAAAGGACACTACGATATTGTTGCACCATCTTATTATAGTACCTTCCCACCCCTCTTCCCTGACAAGTGCCTCAGTAGCCCCTAAAGCTTCTAAAACTCTATTCTGTTAAGATACATAGACGAAACACAGCCTTTACTATTGGAAATAAATGTCCAGGATTATGAAATAGATTATAATGTATTATTTCGTCGCTGTGTTGTGTTTTAGGTCACCAGGCTTTTAAAAACGGTCCCATCTCTAAAATAAAAAGGCCGGCATACATGCACCCATGTATCCTTGTAACCGCTGTGTTTATTTCCACCTACACCTGAGCATCACTTCTCCGGCTCTGTGTTGTGTTGTGTACATGTTCCAGTTAGTTGCACACCGTCTCGCACACACAGCCCGTGTAATGCTTTTTTGGTTGACTTGCCGGACCCTCCCCTGCTCTGAGCCCAGTTCTCTCGTGCTCTCGGCTGCGAGGCGTCGGGCCTGTTGTCAGGAGAATGGATGGAGTCCGTCCCCCCCAGTGAAAACCCGGCCAGACACCGAGCGCTAACCCACTGGATAACAGATAGACACAGACACCCCGCATCCCTTTTGGGGATTCGAAATGGGGGGGTGGGGGGGTGGGGTGTCTGTGTGTGTGTGTGTTTTATCTGTGTGTGTGTGTGTGTGTGAGAGAGAGAGTGTGTGTGTTCTAGGAGCAATCCTGAGGTCGTTTGTAACCCTGGCACTCTCATAGCACCTGCTGCCCAACCCAGGCAGCCTAGTAATGATGCAGACTGATGATGTTAATAAGAAGAGGTGCCCCCCTCGGCTACGGAGCTCAGGCAGGACACACGTACACACCTAATCCACACACATGCACATGCACATATATATATATATATACATATATATATATGCACACATATGCATACATGAGCAAATTAAAACAAACAAATGTACATTTAACCCCATTGCAATATGCTGTAATCACAGTGCATACATAAAGTGCAAGCCTGCTTCCTCTCCTCGAGGTGGGAGGCGGCTTAGCAGAGGGGCCCTGCCTCCCTATCTGTGCCAGAGATACAGAAATAATAATGGAAATCAAAATGTGTTGCCGCTGGAAGGAAGAAAAGGGAATTATCACGTGCAGTGATGTCTTCATGCATGTAGCAATACTCTGTCTCTTCTTATTTAAGAGATAGAAATCAGTAATTGGGGGTTGATGCATGGTTTCCAGGCTGCAGGTACATACTGTACATGCAACCGTTCTCCTTTAATCTTTGCTTTCGCAGGATTCCATAATGTTTTTATGTCTGAGAACTTAATCTCTGTTCTCCGTCATGATGCTGCCGTGTAGCCGGCTTGAGCCCGTGCAGCTAGTGCGGGCTGCTAGTTACTTTACGACTCCCTCTGCAGTGTCTTTTCTTTTTATTTTGTCTCACAATCCCAAAGAATTGATGGAGTCGCCGTCTCCAGCAATGTCAGCACACACTCCCCCCCCACCCCCCCCCCCCCCCTCTCTCTCTCTCTCTCTCTCTCTCTCTCTCCCCCTCCAAGAGGTAAACATATTTTGCAGAAAAGCTGACGAAGAGCTTGTTTTAACAACCTCAAGGTCAGCGAGTCAAAGCCGGCAGTTGTGGCGGCAGCCTCCCCGTGTATCCGTGGCCCCCGCGTGCACGTATGGCATCTCCATGGCAGATTTATACCTCGCCGTGCACCTTCAATAATTCAATAACCGCGCCCGCGTCTCCTTTCCCCAGCTCTCGGCGTCATTATGGAGCAGGGCTAAATGCCACCGGGCCCAGTACATCTCCTCTCTCTGTCTCTCTTATGACTCTCCGCTGCAGAGCCACCGTGGCCACACTCTGGCTGCGCACCTCCGCCGCCCCCACTTTCACTCCGGGGGCTCCCGCAGCTTAGCAGCCCACCCCCCATACTGCAAAGACTCCCTCTTTTATTTGTCATCGCCGTAAAGCTGTTCATCAAACGATACAGTGTGGTGACTGCGATTCCCCTCAGCCACGATGAGCATCCAAATCAGTCAGTTGCTCTGCGCTCTCACCTCCTTTACGGCCTGTCGATGCCTCCTCCCTGCGGTGCGGGGCTGTTTTAACCCCCCTGACCTGTCTCCCAGCCCCTGCTTAGCTGCATCCTGGACATCCGTGACTCCTCCGGTATTACGGACCTCCTTCAATCTCTCCCATCGATCCAGCTCTCCCCTCTGTTGCTATGTGCTTCAACCTCTCTCTGACCCGCCCTCTGCTGCCTCATAGTCCTGTCTAGTAATGTGCCCCGCGCCGTGCCCTCCTCGTCCGGCCGCGCTTTTGTGTGTGCGCGCGCGCGCGTTTACGTGTGCGTCCGCCACTGACCTGAGTGATGAGTGGTGACCCTCTGGCTGGCGCCTGGCGTCCTCCTCGCTGCTATTGATTAGATCTGAGGTTTCATACAGTAGCCGCCTCACGTGACTCCGTCATTTACTGTCTCTCCACTGTCTCTGACCTGTCTTGCACACACACACACACACACACACACACACCTGCGCACTTATGCACATGCACGTTCATTCACTCACTTATGAAGTACACGTGTAAGTGATGAGCTCCCTCTCATCCCGCTAATGAATGTGAAAGGGGTTAAAGTGCCAGATTCCATATTGCATGTATCAACATCCAGGAAAATGAGTTTAATTAAGAGACAACAGATGCAGCATGCTAACCGCTTGTATCATTTAGCTTATAGCTCCAGAATGAGTCAGCAACAAAGTGTTAGAGGGGGGGGTCAGGGGGAAGACAGGGATACAGCTGTCCATGTTAATACTCATCTCTGGGTTTAATAGGAATTGAATGAGCCTTTGATTTTGCAACATGCCAGGTTGTTTGCCGCCGTCACAGCCTTTAGTAAACAGAGTTCTAAGAACAGCTAGACCTTTACACGTGCATGTGTACGTACACGCCCGCGTGCACGTGTGTGTGTGTGTGTGTGTGTGTGTGTGTGTGAGTCTTGCACTCAGTCTTTGCCACAGTAATGTTCAGGTTAAGTGTAGTTGCAGGCTATTATACATCATTAGGGTAAGTAAGGCTCAGGCAGCGCGGCAAGAGAAATGGGCTCTTTCAAATGCTTCATTCCTCACCGGCCATGGCTGAAATAGAACCTGACGTCACACACACACACACACACACACACACACACACACACACACACACACACACTCATACACACACATACTTGTATACAAGTACGACCTGCGACATGGAAAAAGCAGCTAGCCACTTACACAGTCAGTCAGTCACAAATCACTCTGTCAATCAGCCGGGTTTATAGAGGCTAAAGCCTCCTGATGGCTGGTAGTCAGTCAGACCCGGCTGCCACTCACCTGCCACAGCGGAAATTAAAGCGTCCTTAATGGACGGACGTGCGTGTTTTATTGCGTTTGCACGTTTTATGATGCATGTTAAACAGAAGCCACATTGGATTCAAGTTGCTGTAATTTCCTCCAAACACATCAATTAGAGTCAGGCCGGTGGTAGATGGTAGACTGAGAGATTGAGGAGGCAGTGTGACATCGATTCATTATTAATTATTGTTTATGAATTATGCATTTGCATGTTATTGTTGTTATTTTATTATTTGTACTTCGTTTTTATCTAAATGAGGGGAAAGCATGAATAATTCTACTTTTAGATTTTCATTTTCAGACCAAATTTAAAAAAAAAAAGTCTTAGTGAGAGTGAAATGTCCTCTGTCCTATGCAGAGGGGGGACAGTGACGTCCCGTGTCCAGTGAACACATCTCCAGCTGGGCTCGGAGACAGAGGCCCGGCTGGGTGGCAGAACCACAGGATGGCGGAGGTGATAGATGGAGGAGGGCAGGAAAAAGACTAATTGTTCTCATTACAGAACAAATAAAAATCAATAGCTCTCAAAGTGAGGGGGAGGTGGTCGCGGTCGTGAAGGGCACTGTACTTATTGCATAGGGGTGGATTTTGTGGGAATTACAAGCGGTGGCGAAGGCGCAGTGGAACCGATCACATTTGAATGCTAATTCAGATAAAAGACAGTTAGATTAATAGATGTGGCCGTCCACTGCTGCTCCTTCCCTACATAAAAGCAGTGGGGGTGTTTGGGATGGAAGTCCTAAATGCAATTAAATGAGAAAACATATGGTTAAAAAAAGGGGGAGATATTTCCCCAATTTTTTCAAATTAAAGCAGGAAATTTCATTACCGGAGGGGAAATATTTTACACAGGCAATTACAAGGTTAATACATCTTCAACATCTCCCCTTAAAGTCCTCATATATTTGTTCAGGGATTTTGTTCTTGTATTTTAGTTTAATTGGATATGCAGAGGCCATGCAAGCAAGAGGGTCTTGTCTACACACACATACACACACACACACACACACACACAGAAGTGCAATAGATTTGTATACATTAATTCCAATGAGGTTCAGTTTCACTGGAACCAGAAAAGCCCTACATGAATGACCCCTAACCACTGGTGTAACCTTCACGTGCCTGCTCTTGTAATCCCAGCATTGATCTTAACAGTTTAAAGGTGCAGTGTGTACGATTTGGTGAAGTTGCATGTTGTATCCCTCACCTTACCCTTCCCTTTCGAGCATGCAGGAGAACCTATGGTAGCCCTCAGTTTCCATTAAGGCTGAGAAGATGTTTAGTATGTCCGCTCTAGGCTACCGTACAAACATGGCGGCCTCCATTGAGAGGAGCCGTTCCTGATGAATATGTAAATATACATTAAAGGGCTCATTTTGAGGTAATGTGAAAAGGACGTTATGCAGTCAGGTGATTATACATTCGTGAAAATGTTAGTATATAATTTTAATCTACATATAGAAGTGACAAAAAATTTCCTGAATCGTACACACTGCCGCTTTAACTGTGATTTTAAACTCTAAAATCACCATGGTAACCAGAGTCCCTCCAATCATCTTCAAAAGTGATACAAATTCGCATACTACATATACTGTATGTATGTGTGTATATATGTGTGTAGGTAATCTCAAGAAGTATTTGATAAATCGCACACACAGGTGTCTCTTTCCTGCAAAACCTGCATCGGTATAATCAAGTATAAAACACTCGACCATGAATCAAAACACAATGAGAGTGAAATGAAATAATTAAGAGCACAACATTTGTTTTTCTGGTGCAGTTTCAGTAGAATCTGTTATTATAAGAGGTGGAATAAAAACAAATCTGGTTTGTACTGTAACATGTTGATGCCAATCTCCTCGGAGCTTCCTCCCTGTCAGGTTGTTTCCCTGTGATTCCGCCTGTCTCACAGCCGCACAGACACCACACCGTATGATCGAAATTCAACAGTGAAGCAAATTGGCAGAGCCACAGAGGGCGGATCAACAGTGAGAAGACAAGCTGGGAAGGAGGCGGAGAGCAGAGGAGGCAGTGTGAAAGATAGAGAGCGAGCGAGATGGAGATGATGACGGAAGGAGGGAGACAGAGAGAGAGAGAGGGAGAGAGAGGCTGCGGTGGTTTATATAACATCTCCAGGATGGTCTTTGGCATGCGTCAGGGGGGCTGAGCCATCAATCACTCCATCTGTGTAAAATCACGAGCTGACTCCAATATTGCTAAATATTTATACTGTCACATACACACAGGCGTGCAGATGAAAAGAGCCATTCATTAGGGCCTTCTCAGGCCTGTCAGCCTGAAGATGGAGATTAGAGAAGCAACCTCCCACCGCGCCTGCATGGCTCTCCTCTCACCGTGCTCCTCAGCCCTATATATAGAGCCATCAGGACGATAAATATCTCCAGCACGCCTCTGTTAGGTAAATACCCAGTAAATATGGCAGGGAGGATCGGAGACTAAGCTAAACAGACCTGTGTGTGTGTGTGTGTGTGTGTGTGTGTGTGTGTGTGCTGTGTAAGAGTGTGAGTCTATCATGGGGGGAACAATGGGGACTTGTCATGCGATATTCTGTTTGGATGCACTGGGCTGATGGCCAGGTTCTGATTTGGTTCGCAGCCAGGATGTTGTTAATGATACGAAGTTAAGTAAACTTCATTGTAATTCCGCTTAGTTATTCCAATTGCCATCTCTGAATGTGCAGTAGATTTAATGAATCTGTTTGCTGCTCAGAATTCTAGAAGGCGGCCGCCGCTTGGCTGCACCCTGGTGTTTTCTACTGTAGCCCAGAATGGACAAACACAACAGCGTTTTGATTTTGCTGACAACTGAAGGCTGACGTAGGTCAATGCTTGGCTGCCACCTGCATTGTCTCCTCTGCCAAAGCAGCCATCTTAACACACTCTGGTTCACCACTGTTCACTTCAATGTGACATGGTTACATGGCACAAGTTACATGGCACATATTGTGTTATGCTTAATGTCATTAGCTCCATTACAAACACGCTCTGGCCATATCAGTGTCAGTGTGCAGTCACTGTGTTCATCCTGGACAGGTCCGGGACGAAAACATGCCGAACACCAGCTGATCCCAACAAATGTATTTTTGGTTTCATCGTCTGACCAAAGAAAACGTCGCCAATATTCTTCAGGCGTCCTTTCATCGTCTTTGGCAAAGAGGAGTATCGAGAAAAAGTTTCCCTCTCAGGCGCCATCTGTAGAGTTTGACTTCATGCGACGGTTCTACAGTCAGTCAATGAAACATCTCAAATCCACAGATTATCCTCGTGCCTAAAACTGAGACAAACTTTGCTGGTTTGTGAATTCTGTTGAATCTGATCTGTGAAATGGCAGGTGTCTATTGGCATTACAGGGCATCATCGCCACCTACTGTTAAGGAGTGTGTACAGACAGCGCTCCCATGCATAAAAAGATTTTTTGGATCCTAACTGGAACACAAAAGTGGGTTGCAGACCCACTAGTTAATAATAATCCCTGCACTGAAGGACAGGTAAAGGTGAGAAAAGCACAATAATGAATCATTTGATTAATTATTGTAATAATAATCTTATTTTGCCTTTACTTCTAACGTTGCATTGCAAGTCAGCTGAACGTTGTATGAAATGACAGTTGTGTGGGAGCCGCTCTTTAGCAGCCCGTGCGTTGGTCTATCAGCTGTTTCCATTCAGAGCACCATTCATAAACAAACGTACCGCTGATCATTTGTTGTGAATCTCCTCCGCTGATTAATTGTGATGAAACGAGGCCAGTCTCGACTCTAAATGATCTCAGCGGTTCAAATGTGTTTGGAAAATTCAAACGGCAGCTTTGGACACGGGAAACACTTCCTGGCTGCTGACTGTAGTCAAAGTTGGCATTGGAGGCCACTCTTTGTTAGGCCTCCACACATTTGACATCTCTCATATCATTCTGCTTCTGTCTCCTCTTTGTTTATTCCCTTTATCCGTCGACCCAATCCCGTCCGCGCTCTCCGCGCTCCACGTCTCCACCCAGTTGTTAGAAATTCTGAAGCGTGCCATTGTGTTTTTCGCAAGCGCTCATTTCATCCGGCGTGACGGACCTCAGATCAGCCAGCGGGTGCGGGGCCGGAGCTTTGGCAACAAAAAGACATCAGCAACATCATCTTCACTCTGTAATTACCCGAATGGGGGGAAATTTCATTTTGATTAGCGAAAGAGCTTTTATTCTCAAACTCACATCCATAATTAATCATTAAATCATGGGAGAGTGAGTGAGAGGGATGGAGGGATGGATGGAGGGAGGGAGGGATGTAGCAATTGAGAGAAAGGAAAAGGGCATGTAATTATCTGCGGAAGTTCCACATCCCCTGTAAATCCAAGGAGCTGCCCGACGCAGCTAATTAAAGAAGCAATCAAAGGTCCACCTCCAGAGATTTTGAGAGAAAGAAGAGAAGAAAGAGAGAGAGAGAGAGATGGGGGGGGAGGGGGGAGCGAGAGAGGGGGGGGGGGGGGGGATTGTGATCTTTGTTATTGTTTCATATGTCAACCAGCTGTGCTGCATGATTGGATGAGACTCCTCCCTCTTTTCCATCTCTCCCTCTCTCTCTCTCTCTCTCTCTCTCTCTCTCTCGCTCTCTCTCCCTCTCCCTCTCCCCCTTGTTCTTCTTGCATCTGGCCATCACGCCGTGATCATTCCTGACCTTCGTCTGACGAGCGCAAATAGCCGCCGTGATTTACAGCATGAGGGAGAATAAGCGGCACTCCAAGCAAAAGTAATACATTAGTCATATCTGGTTAGACGCTCTCAAAGTTGAAATGATGCATCTTCTGATGCTTTTCTGGGACGAGGTAATGGCTGATGTAACCCGCCGTCGTCAGGTGTTTCAGGCCCTCTCACTCGCTCGCACACCCTCACAGTCGGCCCTGCTGAGGCGGATCGGGCCGCACTCTGTGCAGCTGTAACATCCTCCCACATCCACGCTCCTTTTATCCTCGGCCAGATGAATTCACAGCAACCTGGTGGTGTGGAAGATGCATTGATCTTTCGTTTTTCATTAAACGTCTGTTCTTTTCTTCTCTTCTCTCCTTTTTGTCGCGGAATTTAAACGTATATATATAAATATATATATATACATATATATATATATATATATATATATATACACACATATGTGTGTCTGCTCTGAATCCATACAATATTTTTAAAGGTACAGTGTGTTGGAGGTACAGTGTGTCTTCCTTTCATTCTATAGGAGGACCAATAGCCTTGTCATTCAGATTCAAATTGTGTGTAGTTGGTCCAATCAGAGCTGATGTGAAAACACGGTGGCGCTACATGACGCCTCTACTCGCGTAAATCAACATATAATGGGTAAAACCGGCCCATTCATGAAAATAATAATATATCCTCATATATCAACTGTAGGATTACTTCATATTTTATTCAAGATTCATTTTACATTTAAATTATTTTGTTTTCACAATGCACCTTTAACAGACATTGCATGAGATGATGCCCGTGCTGTTATTCAGTGCGAACGTACAGCTGATAAGTATTTATTGATGGAAGTTATTGAATTCGTTATTTATTCAATGATTAAATGAAGGGAGGAAGATCTAGATAAGAAAATATGTTGTTTTTCTTCCCCCCTTCACCTTTAATTTCTCTCTCTCTCTCTCTTTCTCTCTCTCCCTCCCTCCCTCCCTCCCTCCCTCCCTCCCCCGCTCTCTGGGGTCACAGACCCGGGGGACAGGGGGTAGATATAGTTAGTGTGGGCCAGATTATACTCACACTGGGTCGTCCTCTGTCAGCAGAAAAAGAGCTGAGAGCAGGACACTGACCTGTGTTCCCTCTGACCACTCTTACAACTGCGTGTGTGTGTGTCTGTGTCTGTGTCTGTGTCTGTGTGTGTGTGTGTGTTTGGAGGTCATCACTTGGGCTGGACTGACATTTGCAAATGTGTGCAAAAAAGAAAATAGAGCCACAAAATATGGAGATATTCCTCTTTATATATTTCTATATTTTCTTTTTGAACATGTGTTGCGTTTGTGAACGTAACCTGAAAAACATGTCCGACAGATTCATGAGATAATGCCGTCTTAAGGGTTCACTCTATCCCTTAACTCCATCCCTTAACTCCATCCCTTAACTCCATCCCTTAACTCGCAGCTCAACTCAGTAGTGTATTAATGTTGGCCCTCAGAGCCACTGTGTCAGGCTGTGGCCCCATTCCTCTGTTTATTCGTCCTTGGGGTGTGTTGGCTGCGTCTCCATCTCTCTCACTGCGTCCTGTCCGCCCGCTGTCAATCCGCCTGCTGTATAATTGGTTGTTTTTTGGTCGGCGGGCCTGTCCTCCCCTGTCGTTGATTCATGGCGTTTGTAAAGGTGACAGTATAGCGGTTGTCCCCTACCAGACAAAGTAGAGGCATCACCAGGCGGACCTGAGCTGACCCGCTAGCATGTGCACACACATTTCGCACGCGGGTGGACACACACACACACACACACACACACACACACACACACACACACACACACACACACACACACACACACATACACAGGAAACACAGGCCTCACCAGGAAGGAGAGGGAGGCAGGTAAGGTCATTGTGCACACGGCTCAAATTGAAACTTACTTCTAAATGGACATTTACATTCACAGTTAAGTGAACACGTGCAACTTTCATCATTTATACAAACAATATGTTAAGGTATTGCTCATGGGCTTTATGCAAAGGAATTAAGTAGTCAAAAAGATAAACCATATAATAAATAAATAAATACATTTGAGAAAGACAAAGTAAAAGAGAAAATGAGAAAATAAAAAATAACATACGATTACACACCATGTCCTCATATGCAGCGACCTGCATAGACCCTGAACTGACACGTTATCTACTTAGTAGTGTCACCTTCAGAAAGCCTGCACTAGTCAAACACACACACACACACACACACACACACACACTCAATCCACCTCATGTGTAAACCCCCCCCCCCCCACAAATATCAGCCATATTTGTGTGTGTGTGTCAGGTTTGGGGGTCAAAAAGGATTGTAAAGGGGTTTGCTGCTGTAGTTGAGAAGTGATCAGATGCCGTGGTTGTTTCATGGTCCAGACACTGACCTTGTGTGAGGGGATTTTTTTTTTTTGTATTCTTTATTCTTTTATATCCTTCCTTGTGTTATGGTTAAATACAGTATAATTAACTTTGTTGTGTGCAGATTCTGCACGCTTTTGTTTGTTTACATTCTTATGAGAACCAATTAGGGTTGGTAGGGATGTCTATTCAGATTACTACCGCTGTTGACTTTAGGTCCGGGGATTAAATAATGAATCCGGTGTCCCCACAAGTACAGGAAGTCTCATGGCGTGCGTGGCTGATTACACGTGCATGTGCAAGTGAGCCTGCTCTCACAGCGAGGCTGACCTGTGTTACAGTGAGCGTAATTGATTGTGTGCGCGCTGGTGTCTCGGTGTTAAGGTTAATTTCTCTAACTGCTGGTAAGTGCTGTCTGACCGCTCCCCCGGCGGCCTCTCCGAGCTGAAGTAATGCCACTTAGAGGCCCCGGGCCCCGGCCACCGGCCCAGTCCATCGATTCGCTGATCAATAATTGCATCTGTACCGTGCAGCGGGCGGGGAGGAGACTCTGGCGCTGACCCGACACTAACGCAAAACACAGCGGCCGCTACGAGGCGGAGTCAGCGCGCCCGCGCGGTCGTCAAGCTGCGGTCCGGGGGAACACCTCAGGGTTCATTCATTAGGGTTCCTCCCGTTTGGTGAATAGATTCCCGCTCATCACTGCGATGCTCCCGCACAGTCAGCGCACACAGACACCAGCGTAGTCCCCTTGCTATTTCTACCCAGCCGCTAATAGTATGATCATGGATATCCTAGTCCGTGCATAATGATAGCGCTCTCTTAAAGGTGCAGTGTGTACGATTTGGCGACATCTACTTGTGAAGTTGCGTGTTGTATCCAGCACCTCACCCTCACCCTGCTGAGCATGCAGCGGAAACTGTGGTCAACCTTAGTTGTCATTAAAGCTCAAAAGATGGTTAGTGTTTCCACTCTGGGCTACTGTAAAAACATGGCGGCCCCCATAGGGTGGACCCTCTCCTGGTGTGAACATACGTAAAATTGCTAATTTAAGGGTTTTTACATTTTCAAGGTCATACATTGGGGTGATTATACGATTGTAAAAAACATCTATACGTAATTGTTTTTTAATACAATTCCTACAGATAGAAGCTACAAAAATGTACCAAAATCGTACACACTGCACCTTTAATTGGTATGCACAGACTATCTAATATCTAGATATCTAATATCTAATCTAATATCATACTATGTACACGTGTATATTAGTCACTGTTTCACTACTCTGGGAATCAGAATGACATCACTGCACGTCTCTGCATCCTTTCCCTTCTCCCGTTGTTTTATTCCTCTTAGGGCGCCTCCATCTTGTTTCAGATCACAGCCAATAAAGCAGCAACCCCCCCCCCCCCCCCCCCCCCCCCCCCCCCCCCCCCC
>JAFBJT010106034.1:14905-33751 GCA_016785325.1 Chascanopsetta lugubris | reverse complement strand
CAGCCCCCCCCCCCCCTTCTCCCCGCACCCCCCATCCCCCAACCTTCTTTCTCCCTCTCATCATCTCTCGCACTTCCTGTTAAAAGAATCAGTCAATCAGAACACCGAAAACACATATTAAACAGGCATCAGCCTCTCGCCGGGGCCAAATCACGCTGTTCAAATGTTGTTCTTCCACCGCGAGCAGCGCAGGACAACTGAAGAGATGGGATCTGCAACATTAACTTGATTCACGGCTGAGGCGACTGAGTGACACCCCATAAACCTCAGCGGGCCGCCGCCGGGGCCCCGTAGACAGCACCCCGCGGCTAATGTGACACGCGGTGGCAACGCATAGCTTTACCACCCTATAACACACATGCATTAGAATATGTGCACGCACAGGCAGGGGCTCACATATAGAGACTAACATATGTATAGTGTCGATAGCAGCACATGTGTTAGTGAGGCCTGACCTTAACACTCCACCCACGTATTGACACTAACATGCAACCAACATGTGTGAACTCAGGATCATATAAATACCAAGATGCATTTAACACGTGTCTGGCTCTAAGTGGCAAAACCAAGCTGAACATACACACACACACTGTCAGGGGTTCACACACTAATGTCCCCTTTACCTCCTTAAAGGCACAGACACACAGATATGTGGTGTATTGTAGAATAGATCAGAATAGAATAGAATTCAACAGATATTTTGGGAATGATTGGTGCTGCAGCAGAAAAAAAACACACCTTACCTGTCTGTCTGTCTCTCTGTCTATATATCTCTGTGGATATATATTTACAGATATAGAGATAGGCATAGAGATAGTGCTTGCTGAAGTTAGAATGAGGTAGAGAGGTGATTGCAGAGACATTTTATACAGTTATGAAGTTGATGATCTCAAAAGAATGCTGACCTGAGGGGATTTTTATGCACAGTCATCTCTGGGGTTTATGGAGAATGATCTGACAGGGGAGAAAATATCAAACGAGCCACAGTTCTTTTGGTGAAGATGCAAATAACCAGGCGCTGCAACACTTCTGAGGCATATGTCTCGCACCCAGTTGAATCCTTCAACCCAGCACAAGCAAGGTGTACCTAATAAAGCGGCCAGTGAGTGTCTTTACCTGTAGTCCATCTCCAGAGTGAAAGTGTCGGTGTTGGTTCGCAGACGGGTCAGAGTCTGTGACTGTCCGATCACATGGTCCAGCGAGTGAAGGCAGGACAGGAAATGTCAGAGGCAGATAGGAATATCAATGATTGATGAGCTTGTTCCTGTGTGTGTTATGGGATGTGTGTGATCTTGTTGCTTCTCTCAAGGGGGTTGAACCTTCCCCAAAAATGTCAACAAAAAGATTTTGCCAAAAAGAAAAAAAAAAAGATGTTGCACGTTGTAGAATCTGCAAACTTTCAAGTGCACACCTTCAAAATAAAAGCTTGCACATGAAGGTGCACGTGCAGTAGAATCGGCTTTTTGTACAGTGGCTCCATGCGAGGCATGAAAAGAGTTCCCTCTTACCCATTTTTCTGCATAGATTAGCCCACGAGTGTCTGAGCCAGGCGCTGTTTAAACAATGGCATTTTTAACACTGTTCCCATCACCTTGGAAACACCATGGCAACCTGTGATCTGAGAGGGCACAGTGTGGCTCAATTAGCACCAGCCGGCGTATCACACCACGCTCTTCCTGCCAGCCTAATATCTCCATACTCTGTCTCCTTTCACATTAGAGACAAAATATGTGCGACGTTACATTAACTTTTCCATCAACCTAGTTTCCTGTTTGACTTTTCTTCTTTTCACACACACACGTACACACACATAGACAGGAAATACACAGATGTGGGAGAATTAAAGATGTGAATACAGAGCCATGTAATACTTTTCTAGGTTCTAGTTCACTTGAACTGAAACCTTTATATGTACCATATTTGTCGAACCCTTTCATGCCAAATCAATTGAAAGTATAGATCAGGGGTGTCAAACATAAGGCCCGTGGGCCAGAACCGGCCCTCCAGAGGGTCCATTCTGGGACGTGGGAGGATTTTATATTATACATGATCATGTTTTTATATTGGCTATATTAATCAGATTACATTTTGAGTATTTTCATCATGGATTCACAAATCTACTTCGACTTTTTTGGACTAAAACGACGGGAAACATTTGAAGTTGTTGTTGTTTACTTTCATCATGCTATGATTGTACTGGTGCCGCCCACTTGAGATCAGATTTGGCCCCATGTGGCCCCTGCTCTGTCGGTTACTTCTCCCGTCTCCTCCTGTTGCTGTGAAAACGCTGAGCGCGCTTGAAGTGGTAGTTAAGGGATGAAAAAAGAGTTTCCTTTAGATACAAACGTTTATTTTGAAACGACATGTGACACGTGTCCCTCTGTCCTTCAGGTATCGTGTCCAAGTCCTTCGAGTGTCGCCTGAAGGGCCAGGGGGCCACGTTTGTGGAGGCAGAGGTCACAGAGTCCCCTGTGCACAGGACGGGCTCGTCAGAGGCGTCGGCACACGAAGAGCAGGTCCAGCAGGTCATCATCATCCAGGGCTACGACGGCGAGGAGGTGGCCATCGAACAGACCCTGGAGGAATCGGCCGCCGCCACCCTGCAGACGCTGGCCATGGCCGGCCAGGTGGCCGAGGTGCTGCACATCACCGAGGACGGACAAGTCATCGCCTCGGGGAGGGAGATGGCGTCTGGCGGGGCGCACCTGGCCGGGGACAACACCCAGTTCGTGGTGCTGGAGTCGGGCGAGGCCAAGGAGGAGACGGGGGCCGTCGCCGGCGGAGAAGGGGCGGCGGCGGCGGCGGCGAAAGCCGAGTCATCCACAGCCCTGGATGCTCTTCTCAGTGCTGTCAGCGAAATGGGCCAACAGGAAGAGTCGCGCGGGGAGGAGACCATCGTGCAGGAGGCCTCTGCCCCCGAGGCGGCGGCGGCGGCGGCGGAGGCAGCACAGAGCGGAGAGCAGGCAAACCAGGAGGAGCCGGGGCAGGAGGCGGAGGAGGTCGAGGGGCAGCAGGCCGGCGTGGAGGAGAGGAGCCAGGAGGAGATGCGGGAGGTGCTGCAGCTGGCGGCGTCGCAGATGATGAAGGAGGGCCTGACCCAAGTCATCGTCAACGACAAGGGAACCCACTACCTGGTGACGGAGCTGGACAACTGCACGCTGCAGGTGGAGAGGAGCGTGTACGGAGAGGGCGGGGCCTCGGAGGGGGAGGTGCAGCAGGTGGAGCAGCAGGCCGGCGAGGAGATGGTGGTGTATTTGGATGGAACCCCTCACAACTTAATCCTGGAGGGATAGAGGGACGAGGAGTGGAGGTAAAGATCGGTTGTCCGAGTTCAGTCTCCTGATGAGACCGCTCTTCTTCGGATCTGTTTCACGTCACTCGCTGTTTGAGCTCACTGTCGCTCACTGCGCTATGCTAAACTCAGGACAAACATCCTTTTATTTTGAAGGGCAGTGAGGTGAAGATGCATTGGTGCTAAATGACCTAATTTGCATTTACAACTGAATCGTCACCATGTATTTCTTTTTTTTTTATTTCATTTAATGTTCTGCATCAAAGTAAATGAAAATGCATATTTACGTTTGCATTGTTCTAAGGTGTTTTTGTTTCTTTATCTTACATTTAATTTCATTGTGACCGTTTCGTTCATGGTTAGACTGAACGTTTCCCTCTTTGCTTTGTAGCTTTTAGAGTCGGCTCCAAACAAATATATTATCACAGATGATTAGTGTGTTACAAAATGGAAGCGCTAATGCTACATTACAATTTTTTCTCAAAACATCGATTATGTTTGTCAAAATAAAGGTTGCGCCTCATTTTAAACAACTGCGTCCGGAATTTTTTTGTTTTTTTTTTCAGACGTAAGAATTGTCCCCTAATGGTCACATCTCCGCTGCAGCGCCGCGATTCCATGTATAGAGCAGCACAATCACACCAACAACATGCACATACATGCTTGGACTGATGGCTCCCATCATGCCTGCTGATCACCAACACGGTCATTATCATCACCATTATCATTATCGTCGTCATGATCACCATCATCCTAATCGTCGTCTTCTCCTCTCTCTCCCCCATCAGGCCCCACTCAGCTCCATTGTGTGCCACACACTCATCCCTTCTTTTCTCTCTCTCTCTCTCTCTCTCTCTCTTTCTCTCTCTCTCTCTCTCTCTCAGCACTGGAGGGAGAATCAATATTCATTTAGGGCCCCGGCACAGGCCTGGCTCCTGATGGAGTGAGTGGGAGAGCGGCATGACGGCTGCAAACACAATGGCCGACTGCCGAAAAGTAGGGAGAGAAAGCACTCATGCACACTGAGGGCATCAAAAGATCATCCCTTTAACACACACACACACACACACACACACACACACATATGCAGGGTGAGTGAGAAGGTGGGCTGAGAGAGAAAGTATAGTGAGGAGTGGGCAGAGGGAAAAATGAGAGGATTACAGATGGATGTTGAGAGAGGTGAGGCCAGAGAGAAGTGAGAGATCCACAGCCACACAGAGAGAGAGAGAGAGAGAGGAGCCTGTGATTTCACAGAACACCTGTCTCCTGTCTCCCTCTGAGCCGCTCTTTGTCTCCCGCCGCCTCATGTTGCATTTATAAACTCACGCAGTCTTTTTATATTCCCTTTTTACCCCCGTTCAGCAGAGAGAGGTGCGTTTAACACGGGTCACGTTTTCTGTGTGAGAGTCCACAGCTGAAAGTTTCAGATGTTTTGCAGTAACATCATAATGCCACAGGTTTGTCTGAGGCAGTGACAGACACCGCTGTGAGTAATAATGCAATCGCTGTAATATAGATTGATGAGTCATGTGATCCAATTTATTTTTGCGCCGATAAGACAGAGAGCATCCTTAACTGGAGGTTAATGCTTTTGGGCCTTTTAGAGAGATCTACTCGACGTAAAGAGGGTTGATCTTTTAAAAAAAAATATACATATTTTATTAAGAAAATAAATTAAAATACAATTAAATGTTCATATCATTTCAATAAAAAAAATAAAGATATGAAAATAAATAGCTAAATAGAAATAAAATCAAACGAAAATTAACTTTACCCAAAGAAAATCACACCATTCTGAATCAAACTATGAAGACTGTCGTGGGATGAGCAGTTCCAGAAAGACCTTTGTCCTTCAATGGAATCAACAACCTGACTCACCTGACCCGTATCTGCATGACTTGGACGCGTTGCTCTGCTGCAACCCGATTGGCCGATTTGGCAAACGCAAGTACAAGCAGGTGTACAGGTGTTCCTAATAAAGTACATATTACCACATGCGGTCGCGAGTGCCACGAGTGAAGCGAGCGCCCTGGGTTCACTCTGTTGTTGTTGTTGTTGTGAATGAGAAGGTCTGTCTGTGCCTCAGCTCTCGCACCGTTCCACACGTCTGTCTGACTGATTGTGTTCTTGCATTGTGTGCCTCCCCTCCCTCTGCGTGTATCTCCCTAATCAGGCCTGGATGGGCTCATTATGAACTGCAGCAGGCCACTCGTGTGACATGGAAGAGGGAGAAATTAGCAGCTGTCACCCAGTGATGAGTTCATTTCCTGACAGCCCTCTGCTCCGAGGAGTCTTGCGTCACACGAGCCGACAGCTGATGGAAACCTGCCGCCGACGCTTAATTGGAGAGCGAGGAAAGGGCAGGGGTGGGGGGGCGGGGGGCGGCGGCATGGAGGGAGAGATGAGGGTGAAGATGTGGGAGCCGAGGTAGAAGTGACACATCAAAGCAGTTGGAATTGGTGAAAGTGTGACTCTTTGAAAGATGAATTCTTCACCTGTACTCTAACCGTTTAGTTGTGTTCTTTAGCGCAGGTGGATCACATAGTGCTTTCACTCAGGCCAATCTGTTGATTCGATCAAACACTCCAATGAGCAATGAGCAAAGCACTTCGGCGCATAATCTGAACTGTTAGTTCCGTCGCATGTACATCAGGAGCAGGTCCTCTCTGAGGGCGCTGCCATGTTTTCATGGTAGCCCGTAATGGACACACCTTTTGACTTTCAATAACTCAAGGCTGCCATCGGTTGTCCTACATGCTTAATAAAAGCAACTGTGCAGGGGCGAGCCAGGGGGTGGCCAATGGTGCCGCCCTGCCCCCACCACCACCACCACTTTGCTGGTAACGTTTCAAAACTTTTTATTTTATTTTATTTTATTTTTGAAGGGTTCCCACATGAACGGAATTCAGCACCTCCAACAAGCAGTTCTCCACCAAAGCAGATGGTGGCGGTAACGCACTCGACTTGAATGTCAATCACCAGCAGAAGAAGAAGTAGTCGTGGGCGTGAAGGTACATACGAGATCCACGGCAACGTGCCACGCAGACAACAATACTGTGACACATGTCACTTGTTTCACAGCTGTGGAGATGCTGTTGTCACTCGTGGGCCTGACCCACCGCTCTGAGTGAAGCGCGGGGACGGAGGGGACGTGTTTGTTCATGTTTGTTGACATACGCACACAAACAAACGCAGAATCACCAACTTGCACTTTCTTCCAGGGGCAACTCTCATTACTCTGCCGGGGACAACGGAGAGGGACATGAGCGTAGATGGGGATCTCTCTCTCTCACTCTCTCTCTCTCTCTCTCTCTCTCTCTCTCTCTCCGTTTCCCTGAGTATGATAAATATGGCAATTCTGTTTAGTCGCCATCTATAGAAAACATATCAGCCCGGGGATCATTTCCTTAATGTCTCCACTATTAGTTCTGGCTTCCCTTCGGCAGTATTAGCATGTCGGCTGATACGCTCCTGCTCCGTGTGTGTGCGCGTGTCCTGGGGGCTTCAGGTACAATTCTATTAAACCCCACGTGTTTGTTTATTTCCTGTCTGTATCACGCAAACACCAGTACCAACCCCCCCCCCCCCCCCCCCCCACACACCAGTACCACCCCCCCCCCCCCCCCCCACCGCTGCATGTCCATGGATGGATGGGCCACATACATGTTGCATGGGTGCAATGTTGAAGTTATGGTCCATCTCCTCCATGAGAGCTATTATGGGAAAATGTGGGGAGGGGGGTGGGGGGGCCCTGCATGAGTCTTCTCCCCTTCTCTTACTTTGCTTATGTGGCTCTGCATTTGTGTCTTTGATCATGTTAATCCCTGCACAGCGCCAACCCCTCCCCCTCCCCCCCTCCCTCCAGTCTCCCTGCCATAGAGTCCCTGCCACACACACCTCAGCGCCTGACAGAAATTGACAGCCCCCCCCCCCAACCTCCCACCCTTTCCAAAATAGCTCTGTATTCCTCCAGCTTTGCCCTTACCCCCACAAAAGCCTGGAATAAAACCAACAGGCAGGCGGGCAGTCAGTCCCATTGACACTTCATTAAGGAGGCGCGGTGATTGAAAAGGGATCTGATTAGCCTCACCATGATGAGATCGCCACGATTCAACCTTGAACCAGAAACAAGCATAAGTGCTTTTTAATTAGGCGCACAACACGGAGGAATATCGCTTCAAAGCATCAAGGAAGAGGCTGCCTGAAAGACAAAGTCTCTCCGGCAGAAGGGGAAGTAGATGATGGAGCAGAGAGAGGAGTGGATCAGTGGGAGGTTCAATTCCCCCTCAGCAGAGCATCACTTTTTTATCATCATGCGAGAAGAACCTGAGACTGAAATGCTCTCAAACCTCTTCTCCTCCATTTAGATGTACAATATTTAAAATCACACACACCTCTGGAGGGTAAGGGGGGGGGGGCATTTGCCGCTTTTGAATTAAACAATTTGACATCCTCAATTTTATATCACGGCGTCTGATTCACTGGAGGAGGCTGGGAGAAGTCGGCACGCCACCCAGGCGCCGGCACGCCACTCTGTTTAAATAGCAGATCCTCACTGTCAGCCCGCGATAACACCTTTCCACAGAGCTGCTGCAGCCATCTGCTGCATGTCAGCGCTGCCATATAGGGGTTAAATCTGTTGGTATATGCGTTTTATCAAAACAAACAGCATGACGCATCAGGAGAGGGGCGATGGTGAGATATAGGTTTTCCCGATTTGGAAAATATCTTACGATAAGGTGGAAGATGAAACGGTTCACTTTGGTAGAAATTGGCTCATTCCGACAAAAAAAAACGACCAAACATCAGCGGCACGATACGATAAGTGGCTTTATGATTCTCATTACTTGTGTCCCGACACCGTGGGACATGATTCTCTTCAGCTGTGGGGAAAGAACAATGCCTGTCTGACCTCATCCGATCCGTCCCTTTTTCTTTTTCTTCTAATAGCTTCAATATCTCCGATGGATTGATTGATCCCAGCTCGGCTGCTGAAAACACGACTCGGATGTTATTTGCCGCCAATTCAGACGAAAACGTGTTTATGCGTCAAACGGAAACAAATGTGTGTTGTATCCGTTTGTAATGCAGCACAGCGCCGGCCCCCACGCGTCCTGCGGCCGCGGCCGTGCGGCTACATATTGACACTGGTGGAAACAAGGTGCAGATTGTCTCTGGTTCCGACCCGACTGTCTGATACGGGTTCGCGGGTTTGAGGAAAACAGGAAGAGACTGAGGGCAGATGAGTCACATGTTCTAATGAAGACAGATCCCACACGACCCTGTTTTCATTTATTACTCTTACATTCCGTTCCCTTCGGACTGTCGTCAGTCTGCCAACTGTTTATAAACGAACCCATGTGTGTTTGCCCTAATGACGTGACTGAAATATGAATGTCAACACCCCCCCGCCCCCGCCCCCACCCACCCCCCGTCTACTGTACTTTACTGTCTCACCTCTACTCCTGCATAGCCGCAACTGCGGTGTCGGTGTCATTCACCAGGACTCGTGTTATTGGCTCATTCCCACGTCCCCCCGGTGATGGGCTTGGCATTTCAGCCCTGTAAAGAGACCCTACATGGGAGTTAGCCTTTGAGCGCAATGCTCTGTAGAAGAGCACTGTACGTCACGTGCGCCCATGTATTCCCAAATTGATCTTAAACATATCTGAGCTCGCTTTAATTCCTCCCGCTGCCAGTGTCGCCGGCGATTTCAGAGCTCCACATAATTGTGCCGCGCTTCCTTTTTCGCCGCCACCCTGACCGTCTGCTCTTTTAACCATTTTGCATGGTGAACTGAGCCTCACATTTGTGAAGTGTAGCCCCAGGAGTCCCCTGGTGGCCCCTTGCCTTGCTGTAACAAGTGTGGGGTGGGTGTGGGTGGGGGGGGGGGGCCCTGTGGTAAGTGCTCTCCGGGGACCCCGGCTCTGATCTGGCTGTCCCTGGGGCCCTGTTAATTCCTGCTCTGCACAGAAAGCCTTCGCCACTCTCCACTGCTCTCTTCCTCCTCCTCCTCCTCCTCCTCTTCTTCATCCAGCCATCATCTTCTCTCCCTCTCTCTCTCTCTCTCTCTCTCTCTCTCTCTCTCTCTCTCTCTCTCTCTTTCCCTTCTTTATGTAGAAGGTGTCCTGTCAACAGGAAACTTGGCCGGTCTCATTAAAAAGCTGTGAGAGGTTGTGAAGTTGTGACTGTGACAGAGACATGCAGGTCGGTGGCAGGTCCGTGTCGTGGTTGGAGAAACAGTCCATTAACTGAACAGGAAGTGGGATCAGACCGCCGTCCTGGTGGGGTCTGTGCGCTGCAGAGGGAGATTTTTGTGACTTGCCTGTTCCCTTGCTTGTTCTTGCCGATGCCTAATTCCTCCCACTTCCTGGTTCATCCAGAAATGGGCAAAAGAGGCGGGGCACATGTAGAGCTGGGGGTGGGGCCCATGGTGCTGTCACAGTGTCCACAGGATGTGGCCAGGTCGGCCCAGGTGTCACTCAAGAGGCCACACCCCTTAATTGCACAGTTTTCAACCTCAAGAGAATGAAAATATGGAAGTCGAAGTTAAAACCGTAGTTTGCAGCAGACTTTGAACATGTTTGATTCACCTCTAAAGTTGACCTTTTTAGAATGGGAGTCTGTGGGGATTGACTCGCCTTTGGAGCCAGCCTCAAGTGGCCATTCTGTGAACTGCAAGTGTCGTACTGACCTCATCAGCCCCGCGGGTTGCCGCTTGGTTATGATATCTGATTTCCCCAATAGGTCTATAGAATAGAATAGAATAGAATGCCTTTATTGTCATTATACACAATGTACAACGAGATTGAAGGACAACTCTGGTGGTGCTAAGAGTGGTGCTATAGTCTAAATAATGTTATTTAGACTCTTTCTAGCAACCGCCTTTTTGTATGCACAATTAAAGCCTCCAAACCAAGAAGTGGGCAACTTACTCACGTGTCTCATTTGTGTATAGCTAAATATCAAAGTCTCTTAGGCTTGTGTTAACCTCAGACCTTCCTTCTTTGCCCTCCCTATCTCCCTCCTGTCCTTCCACCCCTGCCCTGTGGCTGCCCTGAGAGGGGGGGGGGCTAAAGAGAGGGGGAGTAAGGGGAGGCGAGAGAGGGGGGGGGGGGGGGGGGGAGGGGGGGGGGGGTGTGTACATGCAGGGCGGAGGAAGGGGGGAGGCGCCCAGATCATGCCGGGCGACTCCACGGGAGTGATAAGAGCGAATAAGCTGTCAGCGTGGGCGTCGGATGGGCCTTATTGTTCATATTTAGATGGAGGAACAATGGCGGGGTGTCAGGCGCCTATAGTTCATAATCTGCTGATGCTGACCAAGTGTCAGTGTGATCCATGAGCACCGAGGCTCCTGAATCCTTAAGCAATCCCCCGTAGGAATGTCATGGGGGAGAGTACAAATGGGACAGCATCTGCCGGACTATAGATAGATAGGTATAGCGGGAGGGGAGGGCAGGGGGAGGGGGGCGAATGGAAGGAGAGAGAAAAAAAAATGAAAGGATGTGAGGGGGAGAAAAAAAGGAGGTGGAGAGTAGGAGGGCGGGACAAATCCGAAGAGGACAAAATGAATTTGCGAAAAAAGACACGGAGCGGCGGAGAGAGGGAAAGCTGCTAATCGTGGACGAGTGTGACGGGAAGCGCTGCAAAGCACCTGCAAGGATAGATGGATGGATGGGGGGATTAAAGACGGAGGGGTGGGAGGGGTGTGTGTGTGTGTGAGGGGGGGGGGGGGGGTGGGGGGGGGGGTGATTGTGAAGAGGCCTTTAGACGGGCGAGCTCCCACCTGCAGGTGAGACACAGAGGAGAATGGGCGTCAGATTAGGGGGGTGGGTGGGGAGGGGGGGGGGTCTCGGAGGCAGATGCCCCTGAGACGCCAGGCGCACCCCGGAGCTGTCACAGCCCATCAGCCATGTTTCTACGCCCGTCTTGATGGAAACGCGGGCGAACGCTGCCCTCGCGCCGCTGCTGCTCTGACAGATGACAATTAATGCTGATTCTCTGATGGAGACTTTTGAGCAGATCCCATCAAGCTGCCATGTGTGTGTTTGTGGTTTGTGACGAGAGCTTTGAAGAATTTTAAAGAAGCCACGCAGAGCCACACACACACACACACACACACACAAACACACACACACACACACACACGCGAGTCACGTGTTTTTTTTCCCTTGGCATTCTTAAATGTGTCACAATGAAACCCCCCCCCCCCCCCCCAGGCATTCTTCATTTACTGTCACAACCATTAGACATGGAAGCAGAGAAAAATAAGAGATGGTATCAGTAACGCATGAGCTACAGTAATTAGCCTCCTGATGCAAGTATGTGTATGTGTTTGTGTGTGTGTGCGTGCGCGTGCGCGTGCGTGCACGAACGAATGGCAGCATCGTCCTACAGTACATCTGCTGAGGGCCCTCATCAACAGCAGCTGTGTAAAAAAAGCGGAATCACCTTTTTTAAGGGCTGAGTGGAAGATT
Source organism: Chascanopsetta lugubris (assembly GCA_016785325.1). Lineage (NCBI taxonomy): Eukaryota > Metazoa > Chordata > Actinopteri > Pleuronectiformes > Bothidae > Chascanopsetta > Chascanopsetta lugubris. The sequence goes on along the minus strand of JAFBJT010106034.1, from coordinate 21,982 downwards.
CTCTAAATTATAGATCATCTCCAATGACTCATATTCATACGATAAGCTATGCTAATGCCTCCATTAGTTTATGAGCTGACATGAGATGTAATGGGGGCCTTGTCATGGCAGGCTGGCTCCCGCCAGGGCCCCTCATCCTCACTTTCTCTGCCGCCTTGTTCCCCGAGCCACCACCTCAAAGGCTTCCCCAGTGTCTCCTGAGCTGTGTGTGAGTGTGAGTGTGAGTGTGTGAGTGTGTGAGTGTGAGTGTGAGTGCGTGAGTGTGAGTGTGTGTGTGTGTGTGTGTGTGTGTCACAAGCCTGTGGGGTTTTGTTCATTCTTACTGTCACGAGTGGCTTGTCATTATGCGTAACATCATCCAATTTACAATAGTCTGCATTCTTCTGAAAAATAATTTGATACTTACAACCGGTTCGTTGTGAAAACCATTACAGTGGATTCTGAGTTTTATTTTCCTTAAAGGTACAGTGTGTACAAGATTTGGTGACATGTCATGGTGCGACATGGCCGCCTCCATGGAGAGGATAGAAAACAACGATTCAGGTGATCGTTCCAATTCTGCCAATGTGAACTTGACCTGCCTCCAAATACTGTTCTAGTTGACTTCAGCCCAGATTCTCACATGTTATAATGTTGACTTCATGATATGATGAAACCAGGACAGTCTGCTGGACTCCTTGTTGTTAAGTGGTTTGACTTTATCAGTGTCATGCTCTTGAAGAAACCTCGAAGGTTTGATATCAAATATATTTGAAGAAAATGAGAATAACATAAATAAAGAAAAAATAAAATGTGGATATAGAATTGACAGTAGTGCATCGGTAATGAGAGGAGGATGTGTTGCAGGATGATGTGTACGGCTCTGCTGAATTCATCAAGACAATGCTGGACTCTGTGTCTTAGAGCCCCATTAAAGCGTATGTCTCTGTGTCTCCCACACACTCACACACACAAACACACACACACAAACACACACACACACTCACACACACACACAATGAGTGAAGGTCCTCACATTCCACTATTGTTGATCTACGGTTAAAGACAGTGTAAGAATGACCTTTGACCCCTGACTTTACATGCCTAGAATGCAGTAGGTCCTGCATGGTGTCACCAGTTCTCATTACCCAGCATGCACTGCATCCCCATCCCCCCCCCACCCCCCACCCCGCTCACCACCACCACCACCCCCTCCTTGCACTGTGTTGGCCTGTGGGTCTGAGATCTGTTGAGCATCAAGCGTCATGTGCTGACGTCCAACACAAACACGCAGCAGTCAGAGTCCGGCTTGGTGAGCGACACCGCCGAGGCTTTTCCCTCCTCCATAAACGCCGCTGACATCACAGAGAGCGAAGCCAGTCCCGCACTGCTCTCCCAAAGGCTGAGACTCACCCATGGTAATCAGCGGGTATGGATCCCGTGATACACACACACACACACGCACACACACACACACTTTCATTTGTTTGAAACAAGTCACTCAGTGACGGGACACATGCATCACACACAGATGAACGCTGGCTCAGTGCTCTTTATTCATGATCGTCAAGTTGCAGTCTGAAGTCCATCAGTGAATTTGCTTTGGAAGAACTTTAGTGAACTTTGACTTGCACATTTGCAGTGTTGACATTCGAAAACAAAGACAAAGCAGCACCAACCATAAGGTATATCCAATTTCCAGTTTGGCGTCATATCCAGTTTGAATCCACATGTTCAACAGCATGTTGTATAACCACTCACACACACTGGGCAGATGCGTGCCAGTGTAAACAGGAAGCGTTGGGTTATTAGTTACAGAGGAGCCGAGCTGCAGAAGAGAAGCAGCAGTGATGAGATGTCAAATACACAATGTCGGGGAACCACTTGCGCAAAAGCAAAACTTGTCATTGATTATCTATGTGGTGTTCTTCAGTGGTGATCAAGGCCAGTGGCAGGTTGTTTTCCTCTGGAAGGAGGTCATGAGATGGAGATCTGACCAATCATTGGAGAACATTTGATGAGAACCAATCAGCGAGCAGGAATCAGACCAGTTAGAAGTTAGCTATGTTTCTAAATTGCATTCTAGCAGCTTCACCACTTTGAAGGAGTGTGGACGCAAGCTGTTATTGGAGAATGATATTGTGGATGTAACCTTAGAATATGACTGCTTTATCTAAACTGAGTTTGATGAGTTCAGTGATTATTAATGACCATCAGTAGTGGACATATGATGAACAGATTAGGTCAATAATGCGAGTTGACACTTTACGTAAAGTCTCAGCCAGGTAACATACATCAGTGCAATTACACGAATAGATAGAAATAAACAACAAAAACATGATGGGACACTTCTATTTGATTGTGCTGCGCAGCCTGTCTCTATCTTTTCTTGTCAGGAGGCGTATTTGCATTTTGCCGTGCAACACATTTACCTGTATGGATATTCTGAAAGAAAAACACAATAACGACCTCAGCAGACGCATCATTCTCTTTTCAGCTCCATGCGTTTTTCATCAGGTAACGAGCAATGTGTGGAGAGTGGATATGCAGCTGATACCCCAAACTGCACCACATCCATCCTGGAAGAAGAGATAAGACGAGAAGATCGACTTAATGTCGGGCGCTTTACTCCAACTGCAACTCGACCCATGTCATCTTCGACTGCATGTCAGTTCTGAGGATCTGACTTAACTGACAACAGCGAGGCTCCCCGGGTGTCTGATGGCTCCATGTCTGAGATGTAACCCCAGTTCATAGAGGAGCCCTCGCCCACTGGTGCGCGGTGAGTGCAGTGGGTTGTGGTGGGTGAATGGACTGGGTTGGGTTGGCGCAGCCACATGGTGCTGCAGTGGTTTGACCGGCTCCGTGCACATCAATTGGTCGCAGGTTCAAAGCCTTCATTTAAAGTCTTCTCCCGCAAAAGAACGGCTGAATGCACCAGCAGAGGTCAGCGACGCGGCGACATGATGGCACAGTGTTTTGACGAGCGGCATCTAGAGTCTTTGGTTTCAAGTCCACGCTTATGTCATTTGTTGGTCTCGACAGAGACTCGGCCTCTTTTAAAGTCACCTGTCCCTTGAGACAAGATAAATGCACCAGGAAACATCTCCAGAGCGCAGAGATGCGCCGGGGTAGTGCTTCGACAAGCGGCATCTAGATTGTTTAATTGCTGGTTCAAGTCCACCTTTTTATCATTCGCTGGTGGAGACTTGCCTTATTCTAAAGTCCTCTGTCCCCAAAGAGAAGATACATGCACCAGGACAAGTCCAGAGGACAGAGACGTGGTGGCACAGTGCTTCAACAAGATTGTTTGATTGTTGGTTCGAGTCCACCACCATCATGTTTAGTTGGAGACTTGCCTTCTGCAGTCCCTCTGTCCCAAAAGAACAGATAAATGTGTCAGTAGACGTCAAGACCACTGAGACAAGGTGGTGCAGTGGTTTGATGAGTGGCCTCTAGATCTGTTGGTTGCTCCTACAAGTCCACCTTAATATTATGTTTTGGTGGAGACTCACCTTCGTTTGGTCTCTTTGGTCCTAACACAAGATAAATGCGCCTGGAGCACTACAGACTTGGTGGTTCAGTGCTTTGGTCCTCAGTTCCTGAAGTGGCTTTTTGCTGGTTCAAGGCACCGTGTTGGTGGAGACTCTGAGTTCCTTTGAAAGGCCTCCGCCCCAAAAGAAAAGATAAATGCGCCGGGAGAAGTTGAAAGCGAAGGGACATGGTGGTGCAGTGGTTTGAGTCACAGCTCCTCAATCAGCTGATTACCGGTTTGAGTGCAGCTTCCTTCTTTAACGTCAACTTTGAAGCAACAGCTGAGTCAACCATGCTCATGTAGAAGTTCCAAACTGTGAGAGGTGTGGCCAAATGGCTCAGATGGATGGGTTGCGAGTCTTGGGGACGTAGACTGGAGACGGTCGAGACATCGTAGCCCCTGGAGACAAAGGTCGTGTGTCTGGCTGACAGATGATAAAATGAGCGTTGCCCAAGTAATTAAAAACCTTTCTAATGAAACAAATAAAAATAGTTTTGAATGAAAGTTTTTGTGGAGCCTCAGAGTCCCTTTTAAAGTCCTCTGTCCTAAAAGACAGGATAAATGTTGCAGGAGAAGTTGAAAACGGAGGAACATGGTGGCTCCTTGGTTTGGTTTGCAGCTCCTCAATCGGCTGATCGCCGGTTGGAGTCACCATGTTGGTGAAGCCTCACGGAATTTTGGAAGATAGAATAAATGCTACCGGCCAGGTTTACTGAACAACCTGCCACTCAACAAACCACTGTACCAACATGGCTCTGGGTTCACACTACACACCCTTTGACTAAAGAGAGGGGTCTGAGTCGTGATAAACAGGTCATACTACGGGGGTCATGAATCTATTTTATTTTAGATGTGCTATAATAAGGGTTCAAAATAAAGATTGATTGAAAAATTGATAACCTGATCGCAAATGGTTAAAAAAACATGAAGTGAAGAATACAAACTGATGAACAAAAGTAGCACACATGTGGCACACTGCTCAAACACTCAGGGGGATCTTTGAGGTGTTGTTAATGCCTTTGATCAGCTTCAGCAGAGGCACCACCTGGAAACAATTAGGAGCGAAATAACATGATCATCGTGGGTTAGCAGAATTGAACAGGAGTCCAAAACAACAGTTGAATTTGACTTTGGAAAGAAATGAACAGGTGGATATAAACACACCACTGCAAAGTTTAACATGTGAGAGAAATGGTCAAAAGGAAACACACACCCAGTGTTCGACACAAGATGACAGGCGGTTACGGGACAAGACCTGGGTCAGAGGCCATCGACGACACTAAAGAGCCACCTCTGAAACAAAAAACATCAGTTGAAGGTAGATGAAAGAAAATTGCTCATTTTAAAACGCCAAATATTCAGCATTTGAAAAAATAAATGATTTCCCCATTTCTTACTCTCATGAGTAAACTGAATGCGACCTGCTCAGTGTCTCTGCCATTGAATGAGCTCTCCTGCTCTGATGGTAAGGGATTGGAATCATACAGAAAATAAATGTATTGTACGAACATTAATATCTGTATCATTCAATCATTATTCGTTGTCATGATTAATCATCATTATTATTTTCTTTTTTTTAAACTTTGCATGATGACACCTGCGCGTCCCTGCTCTCGCCTCAGCAGAGGTGTGGCAGCTGCCTGTGGAGGTGGCCTCACACATCACTGCAAGGCAGGCATGCTGCTGGGAGGTGGGGGGTGAGGGGGTTGGGGTGGGGGGGTGTTGGCAGCGGCCCTGGAGAGCACCGAGTGGAAAAACAGTGAGCGCAGCAGCGACAGTGCTGCAACAGTACATATACAGTAGTCTGGGACTTCGATGACTGCCTGGGGGTCGACTTAAGGGCCCCGACTGGGGGCCGCTCCAACGCTTGCATCACACTAACATTTCTCCTCTGCGCGGCCGTCAGGTCGCTGAGTACTGGTCGGCCATTCGGGGGCCCGGCCATATTTGCATCGGACCACAAATCCCTGGTTCCGGCTCAGGTTCTCTCCGCTCCAGAGGAGGCGCATTAAACCACAACATGATGCTGAGGAGATAAATAGTGAGGGGACATTTTCATGGCTCCCCGTATGAGGCCCCATGTTGCTACATAGTTTTATCCACCATTGTGGAGCTCCGAGAATCATGGGATATGCTTTTAGGATTCAGTTTTATTAAACACACCAGAGCAGTGTCCGTGAAGCCGGTTGCAGCTCTTTGTCTTGAACTCAAAAAGTGGTAGTATAGTTGTTTTCTGTGTCATTCGCTCCAAGAGAAATGGAAATACCATGATTGTACACACATGACCTTTAATATGTTCCATTCTTCCTTGGTTCATATTTTTTTTTTATAATTCACCTTTTCAAGTACCCAGGACAGGGATGTCAAACATAAAGGTCCACGGGCCAAAGCCGCTCTGCCAGAGGGTCCAGTCCGGCCCGCGAGATGACTTTGCAAAGTTTGCATCGATGACGATCATTCATCTGTTGTAGTTAAGAACAAAACAAATATGGCGACGTGTGAATGTGTGAGTGTGTGTGTGTGTGTGTGTGTGTGTGTGTATGTGTGTGTGTGTGTGTGTGTATGTGACAAAGAGGGAGAACATGTCTCTTAGAGAACGAGCACATCAACATTTGGACTAAATGATGGTCCTCTCCTCTCCACACACGACTCTCCTGCCAATTCCGAGGGAGAGCGGCTCCGCGTCAATTATGGATGTGCGCTGCCGAAATGTTCACGTGGTGGAGGGTAATAGCAGAGAACATGTTTTATTACTTAATTGAGTGGAGTTCCAGCAGGCCTTGTAAATGAGGAGTGACAGTAGGCGTTATCGCACAGCGACCTCGGTAATTATGTTTGGCTACGTCTGGATCGGAGGAGGTGAGACTCTCTCCGGTGGTTATAAACAGCACCTCGCACAGGAGCTTGTTTTTACTTCCCAGACAAAGAGAAGACGAGAAGTTACTGCGGCGAGCGTTCATGAATTCTGACTGGGATCTCGGGCTTTGACACACCGGGCTCAAACAGGTTGGCATGCCACAATTAGCACATGTAATGACTGCAATCAAAAACAAAAACAAGCGTGTTTGAAGCGCTCAGTCCTGGTGAGAGGTGTAATCATGTTCAGGGCAATTAGACAGGTCTGTTGTTCTCTGCAGCCATGTTACGCACCTGTGGGATGCTGATTGACTCAACAATCTAATTAGGTTTCGTTATGGAGGCGCCGCCATGAGCGGCAAGAGGCGGCCAGGCCCATGTGCTGCACAGGGCAACAGTGTCACATTGTTTAAGCATCACTCACTCACACGCGCATGCGCACGCACACGCACGCACGCACACACACACACACACACACACACACACACACACACACACACACACACACACACACAAACACACATCCTGCTGAGGCCCCTTGCCTCACTTACAATCATCTGGCTGTGTGCATTGCAAATCACATCAGGGCATCAGCCAGTTGTTTTCCTCATGATCCACTGCCTCTGTGGCTCCACTGTGGAGCTGTCCACTCTTTCAGCAATCACTCGGCCCTGATGGGAGGAGGATCTCTCTGCCTCTGCCACTTT
>JAFBJT010106034.1:0-13986 GCA_016785325.1 Chascanopsetta lugubris | reverse complement strand
CGGCACCTTTAAATTTGAAGAACTTTGCAAATCGCTGTCCCTCAAAATATCCAACCGCAACCAAAATAGACACAGAATTTGCATGAGGCCAGAATGAAGTCAGTCACACTCTGCTGAGCCTCCTTCCTGCTAACGCTCGGTCTCAGGCCGCAGCCACTGAACCCAGTCACCATGGAGAGGAGCCGTACGGAGCGGCCTGACTGCATCTGGATAATCCTGCTGGAAAAATGCTGCGGCAGAGCTGCGATAATGAAGTAACTACCGGCTTTTAAGAGCCACTGTTGGCCCCCATTAACCAGTATTAAGCCAGTGTTCTATGCAGAGTCATATTAACTCTATTTCAGTCCTTTATCATCATTATTTTTAGAACAATAGTTAAGAAAGCAACTAATGTCCCAAAACAACTATCAAAGGAGCAGTGTTTGATTTGGTGACATCTAGAGGTGAAGTCGCATGTTGTATCCATCACCTCACCCTCACCCTTCTGAGCAACGGGAGAAGCTATGGTCGACTTCAATCGATTAAAACTCAGAAGATGTTAACTACGTCCGCTTTTACTACTGTAAAAAGTAGAGAGGAGAATCTACCCCCTCATGTAAATATACATTAATGGGCTCATCTAAGGGTATTTAGGTGCTTATGAATTCATTTCAATTTCAGTACGTCAGTATTTTGTCATATTTTTTGAAGAAACAAAAATGATCAAAGTCTTACACGCTGCACCTTTAACAGAATATGGATGTATGATGTATCGTTTTCAATATTATAGAATGAGCCAGTTCCTCTGTATGGGGTCGGCCATGTTTGTCAATTTTTTGTGACTGCTATCTATTGAATTACAAATTAATTATATTCAGACAGTTTTACATCACCACAATTATGACCCCTCAGGAGCCGGTCCACCCCATGGGGGTCGCCATGTTTTTACAATGCACACTGCACCTTTAATGAAAACCGAAGGCTTCCATAGGTCCTAATACACAGGTTACAATGTGGGGTATTTCTAAATGTCCTTCGACTCTACACACGGTGCCTTTTAAATATGAATCGTCTTGCAGAACTGTCCAAAGTGCTTCCGGGCAAGGCACTATCATCGTATTAGACATCGCTTGTGTGATTACCTACAAACTCTTGTCTATTCTCTGGTTTCATAAGGTTTCTCTCGTGTTTCGCGGAGCATCTCTGTCAAAGTCTTCTTGTCCCTTAAAAAAACATTTCTTTCTCCCACTAACGTCATCAGCTTCCTCATCCTCCATGTGAGGTTATTGCGAGTTCACTGCCGCAGTCACTCTCTGTATCTGTGACCGTTTAGTTTTTGTCATTATCTAATATCTGGGACGACCCTACAAGGCAGAGGCGGCGGGACTGACTGGATCACGAGGAGCGCAGACTGAAAGAGACGTAGCCAGACCAAAAGTGAAGTGACATAATATCCAATCGTTGTCGAGGGACCATTTTATTATTGCAGGTAGAACTTTTTGCAAGCGTGGATGAAAAAGCTCGTCGTTGACGCCTGTGTTGCCTCTAATGATTTTTTTTAACTTTGACCCTGATATCCACTGAATTGAAGGAGCATTGAGGAACTTTTTGCAAATGGCTGTTTGCGGTGACACCCGGCTAGCAGACGAAATGTCGATCACTTGAAAGCCAAGTCAATAATTATCACACAATAATTCAAAAGGTTGACAACTTAAGTGGTAATTGATTGATGGTGTCTGTTTAAAAGCACGATCGAGACTACATTTCACTTATAACAACAATATGGCTTTACACCGACTATGCAGCGCTTATGTTATGTTGTTATGGAGCTGTTCTGCTTATGTATGTCATAATTGCATCTCGTTAAACTTGTCCCTTCGGGCGAACTACATTGCATATGTGTGTACTCTGTGTGTGTACTCTGTGTGTGTGTGTGTGTGTGTGTGCGTGTGTGCGTGTGCGTGTGTGTGTGTGTGTGTGTGTGAGTGAGTGTGTGCAGGTGCGAGTGAGCCAGGATGTGTGGCACCTATTATTCATCGAATTTTTTATTTTTTATTTTGCTGTGTTACATACAATGACAATGTTCTTTGCCATGTTCTTGCGCTGGCCAAAAATATATAGAATGTTTTAAAGGTGCAGTGTGTAAGATTTGGCGACATCTAGTGGTGGAGTTGCATGTTGTATCCATCACCTCACCCTCACTCTTCTGAGCAGCGAAGAGGTAGCCCTCAGTTGTCATTAAAACTCAAAAGATGTTTAGTACGTCCACTGTTTCTACTGTAAAAACATGGCGGCCCCCGTAGAGAGGACCCCCTCCTCATGTAAATCAACATTAATGGGCTCATTCAAGGATAATGGAGAAACAAATAAAACATTCAGGTGATTACGAATTGAATGAAAATGTCACATAGTTGTTTATTTAATTTGTTTTTGGTTTTTTTGAAGTGACAAAAATGACTAAAATCTTACACACTGCACCTTTTTTTTTTTTTTTTTTAGAATAAACAACAATGATCAAAATAGATCTTAATGGCAGCCCTCACCTTTGGTGTACAGTGTCGCACTGGTATGTTCTGCATGCGACTGGCAGCAGCATATATCTTTGGAGTTGATTCAGTCTGGGTCAAAAGTTCAGAGACAGTTTTTCTAATCCCGGCTGCTTCCTTCAGCTGCCGGCCCCCACTCGCTCTGCTGCACCGTCTGAGAGATGCAGGCCCAGCCATATCCTGGTAGCGCTGTCCAACACACACACACACACACTCACACACGCACAGCAGACCCCTCATCTGGTTAACTGTCTTCCCTGAGGTTTTAAAAGAATCAGGCCGCCCCTGTGCTCTCCTTCTTCTCCTCTCTCTACCTCATCACCCCCCCCCCCCTCTTCCTCCTCCCTGAGCTCGTCTCCACGGCCAGAGCCCATTCATTATTGGCGTGTGCATGTGCGGAGGGGCTGCTGACGCGCTGTGTGTGTGTGTGTGTGTGTGTGTGTGTGTGTGTGTGTGTGTGTGTGGCTGCACACTGACGTCAGCGCTGCCCTGCTCCTCTTCCATACAAATGCTCCGCCTGTCTGCCATTGATACCTCCCCCCCCTCTCCTCACCCCTCCACCCCTCCACCCCTCCATCCCTCTCCCTCTACGCTCTTCTTATTAGCGTCTTTTTATCAGCTCCAGCACCACTCGCACCACGGTGTCGGAGCCGCGCTCATATGACAAGCAGGTGCGACTAACCGGCCGCCTAATAGATCGCACAGGTTTATTGACTGCCGCGAGGAAATATTTACGACTTGTCTCTTGCTGAATAATTGTGAGTGTGTGAAGAGTTTTTGTGTGTGTGTGTGTGTGTGTGTGTGTGTGTGTGTGTGCACGGATCGGTGTCTCACCGTGTTTGCTTTGCATCTGTACATTCGTGCAGGTGCGAACGAATAAGGTGCAGTGGAAATACCTGCACCGTAAATAAACCCCACGCACACGAGGGTTTTCGCACACCTACACGGGATACAGCCGACACGCACCGACCTCGTGTGTCGAACGACGAGTTGAAAATTGTTACTCGCTGACACGTCTCCGTATTCTTAGGTGTTGGTGCAAAGTTGTGATATCATTGTTTTTTTGTTTTTTTTTATATATATATATAAAAAAAAAAGATACAGGAGTGCAAAAGGAAGAAAGCATTCCTAGCATCCTTCCGATTCCCCGGTCTGGAAGGGAAAGAATGTTTTTCGTGACGTTTCTATCACAGGCTCGGAAGAAGCGAATGAGAATTTTCGAGTACAAACAGCCGACTCTGCAGTTCTGATGCGTTCGCGGCACTTGTTTGAAACCTTTGCTCGCACGCAGCTCAACCGGATTCCCACCTGTCGAGCACATTGTGCGTAATTACTCCTGTTTTTCCAGTTTTTTTTTGGGTGTTGTTGATTGATGAAGTCGTGCTCCAGAGGTCGAGAGTATTTTTCATTATTTTTTATTTATGGCTCCACAAACATTCTCAGACTACTTCTTCAAACACTGGTGTTGGTTTAAAACCTGACTGACAGTCACGCAGAGTTTGAGCTGTCGTACCTGAGGTGGCAGATGATGAAGTATTCAAACAGTATCACAGAGGGAAACGTAATGACTTTGTATTTCGGGTGTCAGATATACGGCCTGCGGGACAAAGCTGGCGCCACAGAGGCTTCAATCCGGCCCGGCGAGAAAAGATTTTTTTAAAACTTTTATTGAGAAAAAAAAAATGCACTTAAAGGTGCAGTGTGTAAGATTTCTGTCTTTTTGTCACTTCTGTTGGTCGAAAAAAGTATGTTTATAAAAGTGGACGTATCAAACATCTTTATAGTTCTAATGACAACTGAAGTCTACCATAGCTTCCCCTGCATGATCAGAAGGGCGAGGGTGAGGTGATGGAGACAATATGCAACCTCACCTCTGGAGGTCACCAAGTCTCACACACTGCACCTTTTTAAAGTTGTTGTGTGTCATTTTCAAACTTTGCAAAAATCATCTCGCGGGCTGGGTCGGACCGTATATTCGACACCTCTGCCCAACATGGCTGCTGAGGCCTCGTGCACTGTGGCGATTTCGGACTCTGAATGACACAGTTGGCTGCACAAAGACAATGGAAAGTGAATTAGAGGATGAAAGCTAAATGAATGGATGGCATATAGATGATGAAGAAGCCGTCAGTTGTCTTTTTGTTTTATTCTCATAAAGAATTCTAAACCTTAAACATTTCAGTAAACACTCAAAAATGTGAGATGTGACAGCGATCTGATCAATATGAGTTGCCCCAGTCAACTTGAGGGAAAGGTCATAGAGGGAACGACCTAAATGTCTCGGTGGCGAGATTGAATATGTTTTGTGACGTGTGTGTGTGTGTGTGTGTGTTCATGCGTGCGCAGGTGTCTGAGTGTCAGCTGCTGACTTGTGTGTCTCCGTCTGTGCGTCTGCCGTCACGTTGTGTTTCCATAACACCACTGAGCAAAATATCTCCCTCTGTCCATTGAGAGATTCTAATCTCATCCCAGGCAGAGGCCCTCACTGTAAATACAGTAAGTTGTTGCTTGGCACACGCTTTAATGGCGGCCGCGGCGGCGGCAGTAGTGGTGGCGGCGGCGGCGGTGGGGCCTCCTCATCCAGCTTTTCCTGTTTCTGATGGAGGTGTCAGTGTTTTTGTGCATTGTACGGAGATAATGAAAAGTAAAGAGGAGTGCGTACTGTGCGGTGAGGTGTTGACAGCGTGTACACACACACACACACACACACACACACACACACACACACACACACACATACACACTCACCACGCAATATATCACTGCAGTCATTTTACTGTGTCACTGGGCGTGTGCTGCCTTTGTGATCACAGGGGTCAGGGAAAAAAATGGAAGTGCCAACAAAACATGATCCTCTGGCTGAGTTAAAGGTGCAGTGTGTAAGATCTGCTGACATCTAGGGGGGGAAGTCGCATGTTGTGTCCATCACCTCGCCCTCACCCTTCTGAGCAGGCAGGAGAACCCGTGGTCGACTTCAGCTGTCTTTAAAAACCCATTCTTGGCTTCTGTAAAAAGATGGCGGCCCCCGGAGAGAGGATTCGCTCCTCATGTGAATATACATGAATGGGCTTGTTTAAAGGTGCAGTGTGAAAAATTTGGTACAAATAAAATGCAACAAAACAATGAGCTACTGACATTTTCATCGTCGCCTAAATGTGTTATTTATTTAGATGAGACCATTTAAGTATATTTCTATGAGGAGCAAGTCCACTCTACAGGGGCCGCCATGTTTTTACAGTAGCCCAGAGTGGACGTACTAAACATCTCACCTCTAGAGGTCACCAAATCTTACACACTGCACCTTTTAAGGGTAATTGGAGAAAAAAAAAATCAAACGTTTAGGTGATTATAAATTCCTGAAAATATCAGTCTGGGATTGTTTTGTAATATTTTTTGGAAGTGACAAAAATGAAATCTCACACACTGCACCTTTTAAACAAAGTGCTCCACTCTTGCCTCCTGTATCCGTCCTCCTCCTCCTCTTCCTCCTCCTCCTCCTCCTCCTCCTCCTCCTCTCCATCCACATCCTCCTCTGCCTCAGCATTCAGCCGTGCTCCTCCTCTCCGGTTCATCCCCTCGTGTGTACGTCTCTGTAAACAAGCAGAAGGCCAACAACCCTGTCCTCCAGCCGTCTCCCGCCATCCTGTTGCCATGGAGGATGGAGTATTGTTTGCCGGCCTCTATGTCGGGTTGCCATGGCAGAGCCTATTTGCCATATTAAATGTTTGGCAGCATTGTACAGATGCTGATGACAAACACCCAACATCCCACTTTGATCAATGAAACGGTTACTGATTAGAGGAGATGGGATGGAGCCAGTGATCTGCTTAACAGCCGCGGTCATAGATTGTGTGCAACTGTGTGTCGCGTGTGCACAGACATGAAACATACGTGTTTAAGACCAAACGACAATAGCCGGGGAAAAGGAGCCTGATATTTAGAAACAATAAATATATAAATTAAGTTGTCTTCATTGTTTTTTTTTGTTTTGTTTTGTTTTGGATTCAGTTTTTCAGTATATTAGAACGTCTGTGTTTACAGGTTGGAGTTGTGGAGTCAGTGGAGGTCCTCCTCACATTAAGCCTCTGATTCTCTCCCCCTTGTGGCGAGGGGTGACACTGCATGGTGGCCTTGATTTGTTTACAGGCTTATTGTATTGCGTCCCTCGCCATCACATTCTGAATATTGAATTATTATCATCATTATTTTACATTATCTTGCATCCCTGTGTTGGTCTTTTAAAATTAAAGGTCCAGTGTGTAAGCTTGAATTGAAAGATGGTCTATTGACATGAATTTAATATTATAATAATTCAGTTATAATTCATATTTGATCAAATAGTTTAGTCTTTTTCATAACAGTAGAATGATACCTGGAAGCTACCATAGGTTTTCTTACACATTGGGCAGAGGAGGGTAAAGTAAAGGGACATTCCGCTGCATCATTCAACTTCATGGTCATTCAATTCTACACACTGCAGCATTAAAGGTGCAGTGTGTGATTTGGTGACATCTAGTGGTGACGCTGTGTCCATCACCTCACCCTTCTGATCATGCAGGAGAACCTATGGTGGCCCTCAGTTGTCATTACAGCTCAAAAGATGCTTAGTATGTCCACTCTGGGCTACTGTAAAAACATGGCGCCCCCGCCTCATGTAAATAAACATTAATGGGCTCATTCAAGTGAAATGGGACCAAAAATACCCTCAGGTGATTATAACGTATACGTATGTAATTGTTTTGTTATATTTCTTTCTACCTCTCGAAGTGGCAAAAATGAAACCTTGCTCTGTGCACCTTCTTTTTTTTAAATGTATTTATTTATTTATTTTTTTACAAGTTACAAAAATCTATCTGTTCCACATAATCATGTTCAATAATCTCTGCCTAACCAATTCCTATCATAGCATTCATTTGTAAATTGCGCACCCAGATCAGGTTATACCAGGCCCGGCGCGCACCAGCGTCAGCTGCACCCCGCCGTCATGTGTGAGAGCCGCGCGCTGCGCAGCAGATAGCGAGGAAACGCTGCCAACTGACGTCGCTGCAGCCCGATAAGATCTCACCGCTCCATTGTCGACGCAGCGAGGCGGTTTTTGTGGTTTGTTTTTCTCTGCTGCTGCTGCTGCTGCTGCTGCTGCTCTCGGTGAAAGGGCCTCGTGCGCTGCCACTAAGGCGCCGGTGCATTAACATACCTGTAGTGAGGAAGTGCGCGATGCGGACAAACTGCCACCGCACCGTGTGTTTCGATAACAGGTGGAATAGAACAGCAGGGGTGGGGGGGTAGGGTTAGGGCGCTCTGTGTGTTTGGGGTCGGGGCTGGGGGTTTTTTGTGTCCCCCCCCCCCCCCCAATCCCCTACCCCCCAATAAAGCCTGCTAAAGTGCAGCCCAGGTCAGAACGTGTGATGTGTCTGTGGGACTGTCCTTCATGTCCGTGACGATTCCACTAACCGTGTCTCTCTGTGTGTGTCTCCTCTTCCAGATGATCCTGTGGGACTGGGATCTGAAACACTGGTACAAACCACAGTATCAGGTCAGTGTGTGTGTGTGTGTGTTTTTCGCTGACATGTTGTAACCGCGCACACACGTGGTCGCCTCCGTTTGCACACGCGCCCAATAAAGCCCCTTTCAGAGCCGAGCTCAGGCTCCGCCGTCCCGCGGGCCGTCGCTCCGGAAGTCACACACCGGGCGCTCGGTCGGTCGCTCGGTCGGTCCCCTGCCCGGTGTTTGGCTCGTGGTGAGGCAAAATACACATTGTGTAAAAAACCTGGCACGCAACGACCTTGGCATTGTTGTCGTGCCGCTCGTTTATCGTACGCAGACATTCTTCTGCGTGTTTGAACTATTTGCGTAATCTATCAAAGAATTTCGCTCATACGGACCCACAGTCGGTATTTGGTCTGGTTAAGTAAGTCACAGCCAGCCAGAACTTTTACTCCTCAGAGGAGGTGTCCTTTAAAAAAAACAAAAAAAACAAAAAAAAACAGGAAGAAGAAGCAACATTTCACCTATTTTGAGACGAACTGCTCCTTTAAATAGTGCTACACGTTATATATTTGGTGTGAATTTGCCGCCATTTAGGATTGTGTTTTTGTTTAGTATGAAAATAGAGAAAAATAAGAGATCCATGAGGAGGAGGACAATTCTAAGTTTGATCTAAATCGTGTGAAGTGGGTTGATAGTAGAAATGTGAGAGAGAATAATGTGTAGTGAAGGGTTGTTAATTGTGCTGTGGACAGGACAGAAAGCTATGCTACTTAAAGGTGCAGTGTGTCCGATTTGGTGACATCTGCACCCACACCAGGGGGAGCCTGTGCCACCAGTTTATTAAATGTGAACGTTTTTAAGAACGTACTTTTTTTGGCACAAAGGGGAAAAAGTTGGAGTTGTTCATTAGATCGATATCCTTCGATCTTACCGGTCAGGTCCACTTAAAATCAAATTGGGTTCAATGTGGCCCCCGATTGGCTCAAATGAGTTTGACACCCTACGGGTTAACCAGGAAGCTGCACATCGCCACCTATTGACGCGGGGACATATTGGACACTTTCAATTCAATAGATTCCCACTCTGCGTTTGTTTACTCGAACACGGACAGTATTGAATCAAACGGCCCGGTTGAACTCGAAGCGTAGTTCAACTTGGCGTGTCAACATATTGACCGACTGGAGCCGTGAGACCACTTGTGGTGTCTGTTCTCACACGGGATGCAAAGTTTTTTGGATTTTCTTTTCCTTTTCACGAGCAGCTCCCTTCCCACCAACAATAGCCCGGCGCTCCCGTTGTCCCGCCGTCCTCCGAGACGACACCCGGAGACCGTCGGAGTCCACGCGAGCGCGCGACAGTAACTCTGTCTCGTTGGCGCCTGACGTACGGTATCTGTGTCAATGCGTCGACAGGGCGCCGTGAGCGGCAACGGCGTGGATCTCTCCGTCATCAACGAGGCCCGCAACCTGGTGTCGGACCTGCTGATGGACACGTCCCTGTCGCCGCACACCGTCTCGTCCCTGCGCAGCGTCTCCAGCCTCATGGGGACGTTCTCGGGCTCGTGCCGTCCCAGGGTCAACCCCTTCACCCCCTTCCCCGGCTTCTACCCCTGCGACGAGGTGGAGGACCCCGTGGAGAGGACGGACAGGAAGAGCATCAAGGTGAGGGCGCTAGCGCGCACGGCCACTCTCCCGCGGCGAGAGGGCGATAACGCCGCCACGTCACTGGCGGCCATGGGGGTTGGATACGCAGATCGAAATCGTTTCCCTCTCGTCAGCGCCGGCGTGGTTTGACGCAATGAAGGTATCAAACTCTCGCGTGTCTCCACCGCCGGGGAGAAGATCAGGAGGCAAAGCAAAGTGTGGCCTCTTCCCAAAGATAATTAAAATGGCGGCGTTGAGTTTGTTTTGTCGACGAAGCGTTAATTTCCAGTAAGGCTGGAAACATCTCTCCTTGCAACATGGCTGTAGATTCCAGGAATACCATCGATTTGACGCACGAGTGCGAGCGCTTCACGACTAAGCAGCATGTCATCACCAAGAGGAAACGTCTTTTGTTGTAACGACGCGAGCAGGCGCGTGGAGGAGACTTTTTGTTTCTTTTTTAAAATTTTGTTTATGATAATGAAAACTTAAAGAAAGTTGTTTTTATAAGTGACAGGCAGCCCCGTTCTCTCCCGAGGGCCCGACACTGAAATATATACGTATCGAAAAATTCAGCGAAAAAGGGGAACTGGTCCAAAAACTAGACAGAGAGGAGCCATCCGCTGACGCAGCTCTCAAAGTTTTAACTCCAAGTTCCACCTCAATAGATACAAGGCTCCTCCAGCACCACGTTAATGAGCAACACTCAAACAGAGACGTGCGGTGAGGCCCAAGTATTCGGCCGCAGCTACTCACAGTTCAATGACGAGGTGATGATGAGGGTCTTATTCCTGATAAGTACCTTTATTACCATTGTCAGCCACATTGTAGATACTGAGTTGGAACATTTACACTGCACTTAAAAATAAGAAATCAATTAAAGTGTACAGCACCTAAAAAAATTACATTACATTTAGACTTAAATAAATGTACTATAGAGATGAAATAAAAATGTGTTTTACTCAGAAGTCAAATTTAAGTGTTCTGTACGAACGTACGTCTGCTAGAATCGAGTGTGTTTGATAGTATTGCGAATCTTTGAATGTATTTATTATTTATATTTGATTCAGCGATTCCTCTGCGCACCACCGAAGGGAGCCCGAGTGCGTGATTGGCCGTAAACTGTGTTGTGTCCCAGTGTGGTCACTGTTCCATTGGGTTCACTGTCTCACCGCTCATGAAGGATCAATGCTGGCAGCTCTTTGAGGTCACGATGTGTGAGCCTCGGTCGAGCGCTAAGACACTTGTCCTCCTTCTTCCTGATCAGGGTTTGAGCAGCAGGAACAGCCTCCCTACGCCTCAGCCCCGACGGAGCTCCACCTCCTCCTCCTCCGCCTCCTCCTGCATTCTCTCCCCTCTGGAATCCACATCGGCGCGCTGGGAGCGCAACAGCGGCAAGCGACCCCACCCCGACCTCAACCTGAGCAGGTAGTGACGCACGCGAAACTCACGACATCAGCACCTTTCGCAAAGCTGCTGCCGTGACGCCGATATTGTCTTATTACTCCCATCTTGTATGATTTGTGTTATGTTGTACATAAGATAACACTTTCATACGCAATCTTTTTGTCAAGTTGTGTGTGGGAATGTATAAATATACTTTGTAAAAAATGTTTATTATTAGGCTACAATATTAGGCTACAGTTTTTATGTAATTGATAAAGATCTGATAACACAATAACAGCTTCATTCTGTTTTAGTTTATTCGAAAGATAACGTGTCGGGTCATTTTCATCATTTGAATAATAAACATACAGCTGTTACTGAGAGACACAATCGCAAATGGCAATAACGATATTTCTATCTATTGATTGTGTCTCCATCAATAAGTAAAATCAAAAGATGTCAACACAGTTTTCTCTAAAGTCAAACAACAAAACGAAGAAATTAAGCAACAAATCCACGCTTTTATTTTCTTAATACGTATTCAGTCATTATTCTTTATTATTAGCTTATTTGCAGGCAATGACTTAGAATTGTGTGTTTGAATCACTGTAGACAAATCCACCACACAGTGTATGAATGACTTGAACATTGGGCTGTAGTATCTCCCTCTGGCCACAGGATGGCAGCACAGGACAGTTGTGGTGGCTGGTGTGCTCCCTGATGGTCAATGATGGTGTTTTGCGCTGCTGCTGGTGGAAAACACGAGATCGTACGACGCTCTCAGAGGGAAATTCTGCCAGTGGATGAATTCAACGATGAAAGGATGAACTGAATGACCTGAACGTGTGTTTCTTGTGCCTTGTGCTCCAGCTCAGGTCTGTCCAACGGGCCCAGTGCAAACCTGCTCACCATTCCCAAGCAGAGGTCGTCCTCTGTCACCCTCACGTACCACGCGGGGTCGAGGCGAGCTGGTGAGACTCGACGCGGAAAACCTCTCCCGGGCGCCAGGCGCTTGGGTTGGCACCATTTGAATTCATCCCTTTTCCTCTCCTGCCCCGCCCCCCCCCCTCCCCCCCTTTCACCTGCAGGCACATCTCCCAGCCTCAGCCCCGTCACCTCACCCAGCCACAGCCCGCCCGCGCTGGGCACGGGCTCCTCCTCCTCGTCCCTGGTCACGCGGTCGCCCGTGGAGTTCCCCGACACGGCCGACTTCCTGACCAAGCCCAGCGTCAACCTGAACCTGCACAAGCCGCTGAGCTACACCCTCAGCTCGCCGGATTTCCAGCAGGCTTTCCGTAGCTCCGCCCTCTGCACTGGGTGAGCGCGTGTCCCGCCCCCTCGGTCACTCGCAGTGACAACAACGAGTGCTAAAGTGTTGTCGTTGTTGCTGCCGTTGTGGCGTTTGTTTCAGCTGTGGTCGTCAGATGCTGAAGGGAGTTTCCAGCAGTGACGCAGGGGAATCTCATCAATCATTCAGCAGCGAGGCTCAGCGCCGGCGTTCAGGTGCGTTTCGTGCGCATTGTACTTGTGCAGTGGGCGGAGTCATGGGAGCGATGTCACCGCTTTGCACTGTTGACTGTTGTACAGATTGGAGAGACCAGTTGCACGTTGTATCCATCACCTCACCGCTCTCAGCATGCAGACGACTTCAGTTGTCATTCGATCTCAACAGATTTTTTTTTTTTTTTAGAACATCCACTCAGGGCTACTGTAAAAACATGGCCGCCCCCATAGCGAGGACCCTCATGTAAACATACACCAATGGGCTCATTTCAGGGTAGTGGAAGAAAGATAATTCATTTAGGTGATTATAAATTCATGAAAATGTCAGTCCGTTCTTGTTTGGTCACATTTCTTGTGAAGTGACGACAAAAATGAGCCAAATCGTACACACCGCACCTTTAAGAGGCACCCAAATCTGGCGCAAGTGTCCAAACACACTCTTCTCCCCTCACGTCGCAGGATGTGACCTGGAGTTCGGCGGGGAGCCTCTGATCAGGGAGGAGAGCCTGGAGGTGGACACGTCTGGAGACGGGAGTCCAGATGTTGCAGGGAACCAGGGGCAGACGGAGGAGGAGCGGGAGAAGAGCCCAAGCACAGAGCAGCAGACTCAGGAATCAGAGGTGGAGAGTTTGAGACATGCCCCTCGCACCATGACCCCGCCCGCTGTGTGACCTTTAACCCCGGCACACTATTGTTTCAATCACACGCATTTGAAGTCAGACATCTGGACTTTCTAACGAGCTTCCTGTGGATCCAGAAAGTCTCTGAATGCATGGATTTGTTTTGGGTTATTATTTGTCATTTTCTTTCATTATGATGATGATGATGATGATGATGATGATTATCATCCCTTTATTTAACTTAATTCTGTATGTTATCTATTATTCATTTATGTATCGATTGATTGATTTAAAATGATTCTGCTGGAGTTATTTTGTGGAGATCGTTTTGAAAGCTGAACCTACAAGTATGTAAATTAATAATTATAAAATGATACAATCAGTATCCATCAGGTTTCTATGGGTCGCGGTTGATTAGCCCCATTAGCCCGCTTTATTAAGATTAATTAAGGTCACAAACTTCTAACTTTGCCTAATGCTTCACTGTAATCTTAACTTTATCTTCCAACTATTCCTTGAAAGATGTCATCTCCGTGTTCCTGTCTGTACGACTGATCCGTCATCTCTTCGTTTGAATCCCTGTTGTGCTGGTGTGCAGGATGAGCAGGAGTTCAGGTTAGATCCTATGCTGAAGGACCAGGAGGCGCTCATGGAAAGGATGAACACGTGGAACTTCCAGATCTTCGACCTGGTCGACAGAACGGGAGGGAAGAGCGGGAGGATACTGAGCTATGTCGGTTCATCTGCTGATGCTACAGTAATAAATCTCCTCAAACGGAAGAGGAAAGGGGAAATCTGAAAATGTCCTCTTGTCCTCCTTCA
>JAFBJT010106033.1:19103-49207 GCA_016785325.1 Chascanopsetta lugubris | reverse complement strand
CAGGACTCTGACTTCATGAAGGAACTCAGAGGAATGGAGGAGGAACGCAGGAGGAGGCGCTGCGCTCTGAGCTCTGATCGCCGTGCGTAAAACGCGCAGACTCTGGTTTGGGTAAAATCCACTCTGCGGGTTCTTCCCTCTGGCTGCAACGGCGGGCGCGCTCCTCGTGTGTGTGTCGCTCCTGTGAGGGTTCGCGCAGGTTGTTGGGTGGTGTCCGCGCAGAGCTGCGTAAAGGGGAGATTGTAAAAATGCGCGGTGACCAATCAGAGCGCGTCTGAGCCGTTTGGCACCGTGTTGTCACTCACAGGGTTTAATTACCCAGAGAGTAAGAACTCTCCCGTAGCCTCCCAGAGCCTGCTCCTTTCCCCTGAGCCCTCCACCTCAGACTCCACAGTCTGATCAGTGGATTCTGGATCAGGATTCGACTCGCACACTATAAATATGTCCAACATTATTTCATGCAGCATCATGTTTATTTTATGTTTCGTGCCACAACAGAAGAACTCGTGTTTCTCCGAGGAGGAGGACCAAGTCCTATTGTCTTGTCAGGGAACACATTCCTATGTATGTAATATAAACACACACACAGAATGAACATGCACCTTTTATTTCCATATCGTCATCACGTGATGAATATAAATCAACATCATCAATCAAGAGTTTGTTGATCTTTAGTAGAATTCTCTTTGTTTACAAACAGCATGAACTTTTCCACAGTCACGTTGCTCTGTAAACTCAGAACAGACAGAATTCTGTTAACCTTCATCATTGAGTCTTAATTAATCATTTTATTTTTGTTAGTTTGTATGTTAGAGTCAAGGATAATAAAGTCTCAGAAATAAGATGTTCTGGAAATACAATAGAAAATTATTACTTAATTCATGCCATGCAATATATATGTGCACCACTGGCACACAATTCCTCATGCATTTGTCTCACTGAGTGGGCCCTGACAGTGGTAGGAGCCTCATAAATCAAAAAAAGAAATAAAAGAGGAAAAGTATTTACTCAAACATGAAACTAGCCTCCCCACACACCCTGCAGAAGAATGTAACTTTGGTCATAAAGTTGTTAAAGTGCTGAGTCAGCTGTTTCCAGGAGAGACGATGTGTTATCTTATCAAACGGGGGCTGGTGAGCTAACGCAGCCATGGACGGGCAAACGCTGTGGAAACGTTTCTTTTATCCAAACTAATTAGAAACAACAGGCCGAGCCGCCGGAATCCATCTCCTCCGCTCTGCCTCACTCTGTGATAAGGTTGAAGGTGTGAAACCCTTCTATTGAAATGTTGCTCCATTTGCATTCCATTGTGTTGTTAACAGTCACTGTGGAACGAGGCAGATAGAGAGGAACCAAACAAAGTTCTTAATTTGATGAAGTGTGGACGCAGCAAACGCAGAGCTCTCATGCTCCTTTTCCACCAGACCAGATTCTGGGCTAGTTCTGTTTTTGTGTGTTTCCACCGCAGGCGCCCCGGCTTCGCCACCCCACCTTCGCCGCTCAAAATGGGAGCCAAACCAGGCATCAACTTGATGCTGCTCTACAGGCAGGCACCGATACCTCAGAGGGTAGGAGGCGGGTTACTGAGACCAACAACGTCTGAAACCACCATGTTTAAAAAGCCAGCGCGATGTGATAATAATAATGATAATGAATCAGATGAAACAGCAGCAGACTGAGGAGAGACCTGTGTGCCCCATGAAACTATGATCATCCTCAACAGTCTAAATTAATGGAAGCTGCTGAACCGAGCCGGTGCACCAGCATATGCAGCCGGAGATGTTTGCGGGTATGAGTAGTAACTCAAACCCGCAAGAGAAGTAGTAACAGGACTGCATCTCCTGACACAACCGAACAGTTTATAAACAAATTAATACGAGTGTAACAATAACTAGTAACAATAAAATATAACAGGGAACAGAGGAGGGGGCTGGAGCGCAGTGGGAGAGAGCGATCTACTCCTCATTATCCAACGTTATGTGATGACGTAACGACATGGCTCTGACATGGACTCTTGTCGGAAAAGGGGTATCAGAGTCGTGGCTCCGCTCCATGTATTTATCAAATCAATGTGTTTTACAGCTGCGACGACGCAGAGGTTGCTCATGCACCTCCACGCTTCCTTCTTCTCTCGTCACTTGAGCTGAGGCCAGGACCAAAGCATCATCCAGCAGAATGTTAAATGCATTATGCAGCATGGATGGATGGATGGATGGATGGTACACACCATAATCACACTCTGACAGAAAGCTGGTGCGTGTTAAAGGTCACATTCTCTGCAGCATTTTTCATCTTCATCACGTCAGAAATTGTAAATGTCTGTAAATGTGAAATACGGTATGAACGGATGAATTGACTGATGACGGTGCAGGAGAAGCGTGTGCATTCCAAAGTGTTGTGTGTTCACTCTGAGGCCAAACCTGAGACAACAGCTCAACTCAGGTTTCAGATGGATTGCGATGCTTTAACAAGGCGTCTGTGTTTGTGGCCGTGCCATAGAGACTTTATGAGCTTATGATCCCACAACTGTTTGTCGCTAAAGCAAACTTCAGATTGAACAGATTCTTCCCCCTCAGACCAGACCTGGCTTTGCTCAGAGCCTCCTGTCAGGACTGATGGGCCCAGCTCAAAACCACCAGCCGAACAGAACCAAGCCAAAACCTCACAGACACAGACAAGTGGAGAGAGTACACAGACAGAGTAAGGAGGAGAGGAAACTGCAAATCAAGTTTTTACAGTGTGTGACCATCAATACACAGACTAGACCAGTGATTGTCAACTGGTGAGTCGAGACCCAAAAGTGAGTCCCGAACTCGTTTTCTGTGAGTCGCGGGCGTTTGACCAGGAAAAAAAAGTTGCTGCTGTTCTTACATTTTTAAGCGGATTTTTAATGCATCGGAGCGTCGTTCATTCACACTCCTTGACAGTAGGTGGCGATGAAGCCCTATGAATGCGATTATACATGCAGTTTCACAAGAAAAAAAACCCTGCAAACTTTGTTGCCATATGCTAATTAACCCAAACACAAAACAGTACGACACTGGCTACAATGAAATTGATATGGGTCACGGTTCATCATTAAGGGGTGATGGTGAGTCCTAAACCAAGATCAGCTGAGAACCACTGTTCTAGACCAGTAATTCTCAACTGGTGGGTTGTGAACCAAAAGTGGGTCACACCTGTTTTGAGTGGGCCGCGAGCCTGTGACTAGGAAAACGATGAAGAAAATAAAAACTATGTTTGAAGCTTAAGTATTACAACTAACTGCAAGTGCTCGGGCTCAGCCCCTCCATTTCTGAGCTACGGTGGCCCCACGACTTCAACAGCCTAACGCAATGACTTTTCCATTCCAACAGTCTCAAGCTTTTTTTATAGTAATATATTTACAATATTACTAATGTCTATAAACATCAATCAACACCCTAGTTATCGTTGCAGCGTCGCAGCATCTGCGTTCGTTTTTTTTATGTTGATTGTGAGGAAGGATTCCTCGTGAAGTGGATGGTTTGAGTCACCAACTATGAACCACAACTCCGGTCAGAGAATTGATTACAGAAAGGGTTTATTTACATGAGGTAAAGAGGTGAAATAGATTGGGTTCTAAGTTGTATGTTTGGTGTTTCTTAGGGGTTTCTTCTTCAGGGTAGTTCAGGCAGAGAATTCCTATAGAACCCATATTATGTGTAGTTTATTGTTAACCTTAACTTGTATGCCTTTGGTCCAACGGCAGAGGTGCTATAATCTTGTCCTATATGTTGCCTATGATAAGTTGCCTATGATGTGTTCTGAAGTGCTGTGGACTTTCATACATTAATTGTGTTCTGATTGCTGAGCTAATGTCAGTTAGCCACCGAGGTAATGTTTCCTACTATGCTACGCCGGTGCTGCAGGCCTGAGATCGGGGAAGCTTCAGAGCTGCGCCGGCATAGATGACGTAGATACGGCCCATATCACAGCACCTCGACGCAAGCAACACAGGTTTGTTTATTCAGCACTTTTGTAATTGACTCTATTCCTAGCGCTTCTGTATGATGTTGGCAGGAGGCACATGCATGTTTGTTTCCTGAGTTTTTATCACCATACGTGTAAACTATTTTATTCATAGAGTGAATTACATACATCATTATTCTTTTCCTCTTCATCCAACCCCCATTCAATGATTATTTTTAATTCATCAGCACACGTTTTTAAGACACTTGTAAAATCAGAGTGACAATAAAGTCTTGAGTACAACATGAAACCTGCTTGTTGTCAGTGTGTTGAATTAGTTCATTATAACCAGTATCCTCAGTTGTAATTTAGCTTTGTTTTTGTTGTACTTTCATATATATATATATATATATATATATATGTGTGTATAGATACACACATAGATATATATGCATGCACATATCATTCAATATTATGCATCTACTAAAGCCTTATCTGTTTTACATGTGTCTTCAGAGATGTATTGAGGAGATGAGCCTTGAAGATCTGAGGCAGCTGACTGGTCGACTCCTGGAGAGGCAGCCATGTTGATTCAAGATGCACTGATGAAGCATTACGCCGGCATGATGCCCCATCTTCTGCTGGAATTGTGCATTTGTTGACAAGCTATGTGAGCATTACTTTTAGCTAGTTTCATTTTCAGTGTTGTCATTTCCAAATGGCACCTTACCTCTTAGCAAAGTAGTTTTTTCTCATCAGAGTTCTCCAACGTGGGAAAGCTTTGCCAATGTAGACCCGTGATATGTTCCGTTGCCGGTTGCTAAGTGCTAAGCCGCGTCGCCTCAACACATCTCCGCTTCATTAGGAACGATTCCAAAAACATATGCAGTTATATGTTTATTGAATGTAGCAGCGACAATCAGTCATTCATAGTATGGCTCTATGAGCAGCACTGACTCCATGAGAGACAGTCTAGGGTGGAGTTTCTCACTAAAGCAGTGATTCTCCACTGGTGGGTTGTGACCCAAAAGTGGGTCGTAAACTCCTTTTCAGTTCGTCGCGGATCCATTTTCAATGGGTCACTGACCTGTTTTCAGTGGGTCTCGGACCAGTTTTCAGGGGCCATATTGGGTCCCAAAGTCAGAACAGTTGAGAAGCACTGCATGAAAAGGAGATCTTTGTGTGCTGAATGGGGAGAACAGGGATTGAACTGTCTACACTCTGGTCAGAGGACATTCTAGTATGTTGTTAAGCTTTAGAGCTAATGGTAAACAAAGGAGGACGTATCGTGTCTCTGTGTACTACAAACTTACTGGGTGTATTCAGGGTAGTATCTGAAAGTTACCATAGGTACTGTATATACACTCAGAGAGAGAGAGAGAGAGAGAGAGAGAGAGAGAGAGAGAGAGAGAGAGAGAGAGAGAGAGAGAGAGAGAGTATCACGAGAGAGAGAGAGAGAGATTCTCACGCCTTGGACCTTATCCATTCAGTTCTGTAATAAATGAGCTGATGTCCTCCATGGTCAGTGGGCATCTTGATGAAATTGTAACATGAGATAAATATAACAAAATGATAAATAAAATACCTCAAGATGAAAATGTTACATGTTGCAGAAACTGATAATTATGTGAAGAGAGTCATGTGTTCATGTCTGAAAATATCTTGAATGAATCATGTTCCTGGATGATCACACCCCCTCCTAAAGAATGGGATCCCACCACATGATCTCTCCTCTCCTTCATCGCTACACCCATCCTCCACTCTCAGCAACCCCAATCCTAGTAGCAAATTAAGAGAGTAGTGAGCAGGCAGAACTGTAAAGCAGCAGAATAGATCATCAGTGAGAACACACACAGAACCAGGGCAAGCGAGAAAGGGCATCTGCTATTACATTCTCTGAACCCTTGATATGCTGAATATCCAATTGGCATGGCTGTAAAAACAATGCCCACCGCATCAGCCTCTGATTTGGATTTTGAAACGACCACAAGAACATCAGTGGATTAGGGTCTGTATAAACAATCAACCGACTTAGTCAAGATCCCAAACAGACATCAAAATGTTGTAATGCTCATATCAATGCTAGTGCCTCCTTCTCGATCACAGAGTAGTTAAGCTGGTACTTATTAAACTTTCTAGAAAGTTTTTCAACCCTGTGCTCTCCCGCCTGCAAGAGTACAGTCCCTGCCCCCACATTAGAGGCATCCATCTGCAGGGAAAAAACCTCATCCAACTGGGGAGCGGCCAACACAGGTCCTGCACACAAAAGTGCTTTGACATTCTCAAACGCCAGTCTACATCTATCTGACCAGACAAATTGTGCCTTGTTTCAAAATGTTGTCAGCGACTCTACCACAGATGAGAAGTTTTGACAAAATCTCCGGTAATATCCCACCATCCCTAAAAAGCACACTAGCTCTTTCTTGGTGGTTGGGGGGGGGGGATACTTTATGATTGTAGCCACCTTATCCTGCAACATATGCACCCTTTACCGACCAACTACGTTACCCAAATAGGCGACGGTGTTCTTTGGAAATTCACACTTTGCCAAATTAACAGTCAACCCTGCCCAGACCAATCTATCAAACAAATCGTGAATGCATTGAAAGTGTTCAGACCATCTTTCACTATATATTACCATGTCATCAAGGTACACTGCGTAGCCGTCCAGCCCTGCCACAACCTGGTTCATGAGGCGCTGGAATGTTGCAGGCGCGTTGCACAGGCCAAGGGCATGACCGTTTACTTGTACAGACCAGAAGGTGCAATAAATGCACACATTTCCTGTGACAGGGGGACCTGCCACTAACCTTTCATAAGGTCAAATTTACTCAGATAAGTGGCAGACCCCACCTGATCTATACAATCTTCAATGCGGGGAAGAGGAAACGCATCTGGCTTTGCAACGTTATTAACTTTCTGAAAGTCAGTACATGGTCTATAACTTTTGTTCAGTTTACTGTCCAACAAACATGGTGATGCCCAACTCGAAGAACATGGCTCAGCAATATGGTTGTTCAACATATATTGAACCTCCTTGTCTAACTGTTTTCGCTTATCTGATGAAACCTGATAAAAGTGCTGCTTTATAGGTGCTGCATCGCCAACCTCCACATTATGTTTAACAAGATGCGTGAAGGCACATCAGAAAACAGCACAAGATAACTTTTAATCAGGCCAATCAATTCAGCATGTTTCTTGTCATCTAAATATGCCAGCATGCCATCCAAACTTTGTAGTGACTGAATTTTTCAAGCGCCCTTACAAAACCTCCAGAGGTGGGTTCCCCTCTAGGTTGACTGCTGGAGATGAGCTCAAGGTAACTGCAGAGGTACAAGCACCTCCCACTTTCCCCTTTTTCCTCTGACGTGCGTAAAAAGGTTTCAGCAAATTCACATGATACAATCTAGTGGCTTTCCTAGCGTTTGGAGTGGCAATGATGTAATTCAGGTCTGACATTCCCCAGAATTATGTCCACCTCATCCACAGGCAACTCCTCCTGCACACCCATCTCAACAACTCCATTCACCAAACCTGAGATGAGAACCAAGGTATGCACAGGTACAGGAAACACCAATATCCCCATCCCCCTGCTCAGCACACTGTCTCAGTTTCAGATGAAAATGGTAAAACAGACTTGCGCACAAATGAGTCAACTGAGCCAGTATCACGTAGGATCTTTACTGGCACTCGTTCATCACTATCCGGCAAAGATACAAAACCCTCAGAAATAAATGGCTCCTACTCCTTCATGCTCTTCTGCTGCATGGGTTCAACCTGCTGCGCTTCCCCCACCACAACTAGGCTGAGCGAATTGGCCAAGGCAGCTGGTTTTACTTGTGCGTTGGAGAATTTACATTTTGATGTAAGGACTGGATAATCACTTTTCCAATGCCTACTGCCTTTGCAGTAATTTCAAGTTCTAGCTACTAAATGCCTGTCCTGCACGCCATGATCAATCCTAACACAAGAGTCTAACCCACCTCTTTGATGAGAAAAACTTTCCCTGTGCACCTTCTCTGAACCTGATGCACCAAAACTGCCTTTGTGAATTAACACATACTCATGAGCCAACATCGCTGCCTGATCTGGACTCTTGGCTTTATGCTCTGTGATGACAGAGGCCACACTACAAGGCACCGAGTTAAACTGTTCTAATACCACCAGGTCACACAGTTTATCAAATGTATCAACCTCTGACGCTGAACACCAGCGACCAAAATGGGCAGTCAGATCTTGCGCAAACTCCACATAACCGCTGCCGGTACGCCTCAGGCACCAAATCATATGCTTTAAGCACCGCAGACTTAACTCGTTTGTAAACTTTATAGTGATCCGCGCTCAGAGTATGTCTCCTGGGCTTTACCGGTCAGAACGCATTGTAACGTTAATGCCTGATCACGTTCAGGCCACTGCCTGGAATCTGCTATTCGCTCAAATAATGAAAAGAATGAATCAGGCTCTTTTTCAATGAACTTCGGAAGAAGGCACAAATTACTGATTATATCAAAAGATGACACTGGTACACCAGACTGATTCCAAGTGTCTTCCATGTCAGCTGAACCTGGCAATTTACCCTCTTGAATTAAGCTTAGCGTTTTATTCTGCAATTCCTACTTAACCAACTCAGTCTTTTGCTTCATCTCTTCCAAAGTGAATTTTTTTTGCAGTTTCATTTTTTCAAGTTCTACTTGTAACTGCAATTCATGCTTTCGCTTTAACAACAGAAGTCCCTTTTGTTGCTCAAAACTTAAAACACTAACTGCATAAATCGAAGACTAAGTCCCCCCACCAGGTTTAAGAATTCCTTTCTCCAACAAACCTGCCTTCACACTGACCTTAACAGACTGCTTTAATTTTCTATCTGCTACCTCAAGCTCATACTTCCCAGCAATTAGTAGCAACAGGTCCTTAGTACACTGATCTAATAGTGCTACTGATGGTGAGTCAGCAAATTCATCCACTATAGATGTCATGTTACACTGTCTACACAAATCAACAAAAGCAAAAAATTAAAAAAGAAGACAAAAATCAATCAATCAATACTTTTAAGTGTCGGAACCACTAACAAAGTCTGGGACAGCCAAACCAAAATGGAACCTCCCCAACTCTATCTAACGAACATATTAGAGACCCCATAACTACCATAACTCCCTCCCTAGTCTTCGTGCTGCTACCGATGGGGTGTATTTATGCACTGCAGCCCACTGGGAAGAAAAAGCAACTTTTACCAGCACCGTGGATGTGCTCCCGAGACGACTGCTCTGCCCATTTTTGGAGCCACACTAACATTCCCCAAGACCAGCCCCCCTAATGGAAACCAGTCTTCTTAGCCTACCAGGTACACACATGGAGTACCAAATCAAAATATAATTTATTAGTAAATAATTTGCATTGAAAATAGATCAATTAAATTGTTGAAGTAGAAATTAAATCAAAGTAACCAAAAAGTATGTGCATAATTAAATGTAGAGTGTCAGTCATGTGTGCCGTGTGTGGGTGAGTGACATGTGCTATGTGCAAGTGTTGAATGCAGGAGGAAACAAATACTCAGCTCCACATGGCAGATGGAAACCGGGAACCAAGCAGACAGAAGTGAAATACCATTCAAAAGAATAAATAAATACTATTCCGGGTTTGGATGAATCACTGCAGACTCTGTAATGACATCACCTCCAGCAGACTTCTCCAGAGTCCTTCATATTAACAATGGTAGTAAAAGTTATTACTCTAGCACAGTTACACATCAACTCACACATCCAGAGATAAAACCACAGATTTACTATAAAAAACAGCTTTCCTGTAAAACTAGATATGTAAGATTCATTTAAAAGAGAGAACACAATTGGCTCATCTGAGTTTGCCAAATTACATAAATCCACATGTAATCTGATTACTTCTGTATTAAATGTGAACATGTTACATATATGCTTAGATTTACTACTCTTGAACAAAATTGAACGTGGAGACACAAATCCATCCACTTTGTTTTAATCCGCTTCACACTGTAGAGCAGCAAAGAAGCTGGTCTGGAGTGAGGGTGGTCAACCAATGCATAATCTTTGGCTGAAGATGCTGGTCATGGCCAAACATGTCAACAGCCAATTAGATATTCATGTCTGCTCTACTGCTTGGTAGCCTTTCTGCTTCATGAGTAACAGCACCAGATGTTAAGAGCAGAACTTTTAAAACTTTACCAGATCTGTGCGACTTCAGAAGAAACGTCTGTCTTCTGCCAAAGTTTTTATTATTTGATCATTGTACATTTTAATAAAGGGGCACTTCACCAATTTCAAACATCAGGACCAGTTTATTATTCATTTAGAGCCAATGAAAGACATTGACCCATTGAATCTGTCTTGGTCTGGTCATTGACCCTCATTCCTGGATCAAGTCTCTCTGCTCTGGATTTTCATGTTCCACCATGTACATGCTGTAGAACATAATGCATCATGGGAGACATAAATACAGGCAATGCAGACTTTATATTTGTTTTATAGAAAATATCTCATATTTTGTCAGGGCCCTGTTCATACAAAATGATTGTAACAGCAAGTAATCAAACTAGGATTTAAAGGGTTAAAATCCTGAAAATGATTGAATGTTTGGTAGTTTTGAGCAGGGCTAAAGAGTTGTTTAAGATATTTATGCAAGACAAAGTTGAAAAATATACTAATCTGTTAAGTTTTTATAATGTTTTTTTGGGGGGAGTGGACATTTTTGTCCTTAATGACTCAAGAGGGTAGTGCATGTGTTTCAGTGTTCTGGTGGTCTATCAAAAAAAATATTTTTTGGAATTTCAAAATTTGCCATTAGAGTGACCCTATTACAAAAAAATGCGACTAACACAGCCAACATGATAAAGGGGTGAAATCTGCTCATGTAGACAAACATGTCCATAGTGATTCATGGGGGTTAAACCAACCTGCTGTCATCCATCCACAGGTAAACTGACACATGTCATGAAAGAGTCAGTATTCATTCCAATGAGAGGGCTAATGACTTCAGTGCCAGGCAGCTTATTCTTCTGTAAAGTATTGAACTTACAGAAGAAAGTGTTCTGCCAAAACCACAGAGGCGCTTCGTGTTTCAGCAGATTCCGGAATAAAATAAAAAGATAGCTGGACGAGCCTCAGAGCACGTCTGCCTGATAACACCACGTCTGCCTACTTGCATTGTCCTCTTTCATTACCGAGAGTGAAGCAGGATACGAGGATGAAGATAATAAGAAAAAGAATGAGACCAAGAGGAAACAAATATGTGTTTGCTTAAACTTAATGATGCTTCTGTGTGTGTGTGTGAAGAATGAGGCCAACATACCTCCAGCATAACTCATACCTCGTGCTGGGCCAGCAGCATTACTGCTCAGTGGGGGAGTGGGGGGGCGGGCTCTTCTGGCCCACAGACAGTCAAGAGACCCAGCTCGCTGTAGGTCATGAGTCATGGAGCTGCGTCACCCACCAGTGAAAGTTCACTGTGATGGAGTAAGGATGTGATTTCACTCAGTCACAGGACAGAGGAGAGTTTCTGCTGCAGCTCCTGCAGTTTCTGCGAGTACAGAGGAAACATCCTGCTCTCTGTAGCTCTCATTACACACACGCATGCTCACGCTCACACACACTCACACACACACACACACACACACACACACACACACACACACACACACACACACACACACACAGGTTTCATGTCTGCAGAGACAGAGATGACAGGTTGATAAACGAATAAACGTCAGCTCACAGTTCTCTCACATGTTCCAATTACACTACATTGGGTTTGCACCAATTGTACATTTTTGCCCACTGATGTAAATATTTTTTTGCACATGTGTATATTTACATTTCTATATTCTATCATTTATCCTTTTTGGTATATTTTACTGCTCATTCGCTGAGTGATAACAACTTCCAGAAACAAATTCCTTGTATGTTGACATCGTACCTGGCCATTAAAGCTGTTTATGATTCTGTCACACTCTTTAGTGAAATGTAGAGCAAGTTCTATCAATGATACGTCTGTCATTTTATTGTTTCATCTAAGATCATCATTAATATTCTAACTAAATGAAAACAAGTTTAAAGACATGCTCCTCTCCCACAACAATTATCGGTTATACTTGTGTCAAAACAACAAACCATGGAGCTCAGTGCCAGAGTTACATCTTCACCCCATCATCAACTGCTGATCAGGGTGAGAAGAAATTATAATAATAACATCAGTGACAGTTTATTAAATATATTTCATTATAAACGATTTTCAATTTAAAAAAAAAAGGTTGTTTGAACAGTGGAAAAATGTGTATGAACATGCATTGATCAGCCAGTGGTGGGTCTGCCACAGATGAGAATGTCAGATAGAAGATATGTCCATCTGAGGATATGACTGAAGATAAGTCACTGGTGGCCATTTGAAACATCTATGGTTCATTTAATTAGAACAGAGGACCTTTGATATTTATCCTCTCATATGTTCAAACTGGCGTTTCATAGGTTCAAACTGAAACCTCTCATTTATCACATTCATTAGACCCAGTTCTTCAGCACTTATAGAACAATGGCCAGGTGCTTCCTTTTTGCTTAATGTCCTGGGATGTGTCTTGAACTGAACAGCACTCACAACTTGACTGGGTGGAGTTGAGAGAGGCATACACCTGTGTATATAAGGTTCCACTATTCACTCTGCATGTCAGGGCAGAAATGAAACCAGGAAACCCAAAGAGGTCCCTCTACACCTGTGATAAAACTTTATTACCCCTCAGAGATCAGGGCAGGGGTTTAAAAGCATTTCTAAATGTGTGAATGTCCCCATGAGAGCAGCAGCCTGGTTAATTCATGAATTGAGAGGTTAGAACCACCAGGAAACTCAAGTGGACCAGAAGGATGGTTAACAGGACCAAGAACCCAGTGGTTCTGCAATGAACAAGCAGCAGTGGAGGGGATCTTATATTGCCATGCAAACAACTCTGAATGACTGGCTGTGATATTTGGAGTTTGCCGAACCTTAGATTAATATCATCCCTTCTGCCTGTTTGAGGCAGAGTCGTAGAATGAGGGAGTTTACAAAGTGTTCAGATAAAAGAGAAACATAAATATATTAAGATGCCAGAGGACACCTGATCCATACTGATGTCAAACTGACACGCTGATACATTCTCTTTTGGAAATGTCCACAAACTGAAGTGACTATGGGCTTGTGATACATGTGTGAGTGTTCAAGGATTCAAGCAACTTTTATTGTTGTATTATCACACATTTTCACAAGAGTTAAAACAATCGTCACTTTCCCCAGGTCCTGGTTATAAGCCACAAAAAGGTTATCCTTAAATTAAGAAAAAGAAATTTAAAAAACATGCAATAACAACAACAAGAGCAGTAATAAGGTGCGACAGAGCAGTGGTGTAAGGTGCAAAAATATACAATATCCAAGTTTTAAATATACAATAAATTAGAAAAACGTGTGCAAGACAAAACGGTTGTATAATTCTAGAAATCCATAATTCAATGATTTTAAATTCTTTTTTATTGATTATCTTTGTAGAGGATTGTAAATGGTTGTATGTCTGTTTTTCTGTCTCATTAAACTAAACTCAAAGGCTGACTGGAGTTTTCAAACTGAACCGAGGATTGAAACGTCTCCTTCTCTAATAAGTATTGTTGACACCATCCATTCAACTGCATATTTTAACAAAAGCTTATTATGGATACAATCTGAGACTCGAGAAGATCTGCGGAGACTGAAACTCTCATCTCTGAGTCTGAGGTTTTAGATCTACAGCTCAGTGACGTGTGCAGACTGGAGGCTCTGCGTGTAAACTGCTGTGATGCATCAGAGATGTTCTCCTGTGACTGTTGAACCACACCACAGTCAGAAAGAGGCATCAAGTCCAAACCAATGGAAATGTGAGCAGCTCCTCTTCAGTCTGCAGATCTCTGTGTCCTCATGTATCAGTGAAGAGGTTCCATCGTGATGGTATCAGTGTTCTCCAACACACAGACCACACCCGCCGAGAGGAATGACATGAGAAACCAAATCACTAATAATCTTGAAAGACATCATGTACCAAACTGAGACATTCCAGAGAAGGAAGTGCTGAGCCTGGATGTGTGAGTGTGTGTGTGTGTGTGTGTGTGGTTGGGATGGAGCCTAAAAGTCATACATCTGTACTTCATTACGCCCCAGCAATGCTCCACTCATCATCATAATTCATGCTATTAATTCAGGATTTATGGGCAATTATCATGAACTCACTCAGTGTGAATCCTTATCAGTCAGGACTCTCTGTTCTCCAGACTAAAGCTGAAAACTTGGGGAATCAGTTCAGCTCAAACTGATCATCATTGTCCTGAAACGAGACAAAGTAACGTCAGATGTCCTCTTACATCAGAGTCTGGTCAATCAAACAGGAGGGTGTATTCTTTGGACCACAGAGTCAAATGTCTTGCGTGGTTGAGTCCAAATTTCTCTTGACTGAAGTTTGGTTCAGTTCTTTTAAAGCCAAAGCTCATGAGATACTTCTCTGCTGATTTCCGAGAAGAAAATGTCATTTAACCATGGTCTTAAATTGTATTGATCTCATTCAGTCTGAAGTGGAGGAGACTGTCAGTTCTCTCGTCACTTTCCAGAACCAACTATTATCAGAGTTAGCAGTAACCTTTCTTTGCAGCATCTTCATGGCATCTGAAGACACATAACTACTTCTCTCCGGCATTCACCTAAAGTCCTTCATATATTTTATGTTGAGGGATAAAATGTTCTGAAAGATGGATGTTACAGTCACATGTTGCACATACAGTATGGTATATGGTTAAATTCCTTAGTGATGTTATACATACATTCATGTATTTTAGGAGCAAAGTAACATCACAACAAAGCATCTGTTGCATCAAACAAACAAGCCAAATATTAGTGTATACTCAAACCCTAACTCCTGATGATTAGATAAGATGTTAAAGGGGACCTACTGTGGTTTTCCTCACTTTAGGAGTCGAACACACTGTTTTAGCGTAGAAGTATCACTAATAAGCTGGTCGAAATCACATAAAATGACCTAAACGCATGTTTGAGTAATTTAACAAAGATGGTGGTAGCTTCAGCAGGAGAGTAAAACCCGTGGCTTGCAACACAAGGCAATTTGTGATGTCACAAACTGAGGGTGGGCATGTGCCAATCAAACAGAGGCACTCTCCAACCCAACGATACAGCACAAAAGGGCACATGATCTCACAATGCGTTGTGGGCCTTCGGCACCATTTTAGCAGGCAACAGGATTTGTTTACATTGCTGAGTTAGACGCGGTGCTGCAGAGAAAGAGGCACAAACACAGGGATGATTGGACCGAACAAAACATAAAGGAGATGGATCGTACCTGTCACAGCCCTGCTCTCTGCTCACCCCTCCCCTCCTGCTGCACTCTTCGCAATCAGCACCACATCCACACCACAGCTGCTGCTCATCTCCTCATCACTGCTCCCTTCATCAACCCCAGTCACTCTCCTACCTGTTGCCGGTTTGTCATGTCCCAGCACAAACTCACCAGCGTTACTCTTCTCGATCTCCCGGCTTTGACCCTGTTCTGTCCTGACCCGTTCCTGTCTCCCGGTACCGGTAACCTGACCTTGTTTCCGTTACACGACTCTGCTTTTGGATTGTCTCTGTCTGCCTGCTTTATGCTGTCGACCACTTTTAGTAAAAGCTTGTCAAACATATTCCTGCTTCCTTACCGTTTGTACTGTGCATGGGTTCTTCCTACACCCGTAACAGTACCGAGATGTTAGCTGTGCTGCTGCCAGCTTGCTGACGGTGGAGGCTGCTAGTGTCAAGTCTATGAGCTGCTCAGCATCTTTGATTTGATACAGGGTAGAGACCTGACTTTCTAGCTCCACAATCTTCTTGCTTAGGCAGAGACATCTCAGATCGGAGTTGGCATTCCAATCAAGGCCGTGTTCTTGATTGTTTATGTTTGTCTCGCTGGTTACAGCACAGGTACAGTGAATGTACAGTGCAGTTACAGTGCAGGTACAGTCAGTGAAAAAGCCAAGAGTAAACAGTCTAAGGTACTATGGCAACCACATAGTCAGTCCAAGGGAGAGAATAT
The DNA here is from genome assembly GCA_016785325.1 of Chascanopsetta lugubris. Classification (NCBI taxonomy): domain Eukaryota; kingdom Metazoa; phylum Chordata; class Actinopteri; order Pleuronectiformes; family Bothidae; genus Chascanopsetta; species Chascanopsetta lugubris. Next base: position 33,180 of record JAFBJT010106033.1, on the reverse strand, counting down.
ATTTTAGTTTTTAGTTTTATCACATACATTAACACCTGGAATTAATATGCATTTATAGACTTCATCTTTAGATTTGATTTCTGCTGGGGCCATTTCATCATCTTTCCCATTTCTTTTGTTAGGCTGGAAAAAATATTATTGGGCTGTTGATAAAGGTTGTGCTGCTTTTCACCAAATTTGGCAGGTTTCTAGAAAATATTCTGGAGAGAACATTAACAAATCAATCGCTATCATACTGCAAAAAATAATAAACTGCTTTGTCTTATTTTGAAATGAGAGAGAACCTGCTCAACTTGACATCGAGGCCTTCGTAGCGTGGGTGGGATCTGGTGCGGGTCAAAATAGCTTAGGAAAATTCTGTTAACTAAAGATTGAAACGTATCGCCCGTCACACATCTCATTTTCACTCATTTGCCATGGTATTGTTCTGAATTAACTGTTCGTCACTGACTAGTCGTCGTGGTTCATTCATTCTGAGCTGATCAACTTAAAAACAGTTCATGGATGTGTGAAAGAGAAATATTTGATGGATATTCACCGTGCACATGTGTGTGTGCGCTAATGTGAGAGTGAGAGAGCGCAAGGTTGTTATGTTTGTGGGAAGCCTTTTTGTGTTACGTTTTTTCTTTGCCTATCTAGTGCAGTAGTGGAGCTTTGCGTTCGTATGATGTGTTCTTTATTACGCATGTCGTTGTTTTACGGTTTTAACATGAGTTTCTTGAGATGTTGTGATTTGGGCTGGTTTTTATTGAGGTGGGCGTTTTTTATGTGGTGTTTGGGCTGCAAGTCAGATCTGGCAACCCGGCTCTCTATCTTTGCAGCCCTGTCTCTCTGAGTGAAGGTAAACCATTGAAGTCAGAGCAGCTGAAGGCTGCCAGGCTGTAGCGGGCACACACACACACACATACACACACACACACACACACACACACTAAGCTGTGTTCCATGCAGACATGCTGTTTGACACAAAGCAGGTCCACAGGGTGCTCTGGATAACATTACCATGCATAAACATTACAATTAATGAGCCACTCTGACAACACCAGCTAAATCCCTCCCCCTCCCCCCACCCCCGAAAAACACATTTGGAGCCATTTTTCTTCCTTTGGTAAAAAGTGTGATGTTAAGCAAACTCATCTTCCCCTGCTCCTTGGCACGCATGCATGCACGCACGCACACACACACACACACACACAATCCGCTGCTCTCTACCCAAACAGAGACTGTGGGGCCTTTTTTCCACTCGCGCTAAAGAAATGTGGAAATAATGTGGTCATGCAGAGCAGCCCATAGCTTTACAAATGTGACAGGAAGCTGTGCCCCAGCCGATGATTCACGTAAAACGATTACACCCCACTAAAGCCACAAATTGCAATTACAAGCTGCACATTAGATGAGATTAAATTCAAATTAAAGGATCCTGCTTGTCGGTGCAGCCCAGAGAGTCAGGGTTCTGCAGAGGTAGGAGAGGTGGGGCATTAAACATGTCCAGATAAAGCCACACTGTGTCAGCAGCTTTTTACTGCATTCATCATGAGCTAGTCCTCATACCCGAGGCCACTTGCATCATTCCAGACCTAGAACCAGGGAAGGGTAGTTATGTTTCTTTGTTCTCCACAGAACCAGCCATGAGCTGAGGCTGCTGCAGGAACTACAGCTGCTTCATCAGGACACCACCACTGCTTCACGACTTCCTTTAATGTGGGGGTGTCAAACTTAAATACACAGTGGGACAAAATGGAGAGTTGGGACCAAGTCGCGGGCCAGACTCGATTGACTACAATTGCGCCTGTTTTCCCTTCAGATATACAGTACAATGATATACTTTTACAGATGAAAACAAACTTTCATTTTGTTTAGATATTGACTCTGGGACAAGCAAAGTTCAATATTTTAAACAGATGGAAAATCTAATTTCAAACTCATTTAAATCATTGAAATAACCCCCTTCTGGCCCGAGGTCCCAAACATTTGCCTACCTTGCCTTTGCGTGTAGTCATTGACATGCCTACGCACCAGTAATGCATTCTGGGATATGTAGTATTAGTGGTATATGTGCTTTGTACTAGCGGTCCAGTTCTAATAGATGTTTGAGATTATCTAACGGGCCAGATATGGCTCCTGGGCCTGAGTTTGACACATGTGCAAGTTTAATACAACTGCACTATCCTCTTGTTACATCACCTACTTTAATGACATAAAAGTCAAACTTGTACTGGGTCGTGCCATCAGCTAACTTGTTAGAGGGTTTTCACATGTCAAAAAATCAGAAATCAAATGAGTGACTGATCTTTTGTGGACATGTCCCCTCAAGCTCCAGAGGGGCCCTTGGGTGATGAAGCTCTGCAGGACTCGAGTGAGTGGACCTGGTGATGGGGGAAAGGTTGTGGCTGTGCCAACATGTAACGAACATCACATTAGATATCTTGAGATGTAAAGAGGGAGCCACACACTTTTTAGAGCAGGGGTGTCAAACTCATTTTCACCGAGGGCCACATCAGCACTATGGTAGCTCTCAAAGGGTCAGTTTTAATTGTGGGACTAAATGTAATTATGACTTAACATATTGTAAAATAACTGCCCTCATACTTGATTATCATTTATTAATGCATTCTTTATTTATGTTACAAAAATTGTAACATGCATTTGCATACATGATACACCTGTAAACACACGGAATATATTTCTACAGATAAAAAGTGGCATGTGTAATTTACTACAGTTCATGGGCGATAGATGTTTGTAAATTTGACACATGCACTTTGGAGGAACATGGAAAGATTAAGATGCCTGTGAGCTTCGTCTCATTGGGATGGATACCAAGATACAGAGACAGGTTGCCAGGACAAGAGTAGTAAATAAGAAGATGGATGAATGGAGGCATTGTATCTGCACCTTTATACCCTTGATTCTTTCCACACAGCAGCATAAAAAGAAACATCTAAGCAATATTCAAAAAAAATGTGTAAAACAATAATGTGTACAAAAAATGATTTGTATACACAAGAATATATACAAAATAAAAATATGAGTTTAGCACTATACACAAAATGAAAATAAGTATTTAAGGACAACTGTACACGGCACAGAGGAGAGGAAGTAAACAAGGTACCTTCTTATGAATAAGGGAGAGATATTTATTCATGTATGAATATTTTTGGTTTTAAAGTGACTTTTATTTTATGTTACTGCTATACAAATTCTGGTTGAATGAGGTTCAGCCTCAAAGGTGTAGTGTGTACGATTTTGACCATTCTGGCTGCAGTGTACATGTAGTTGATTTTAAATTCATGAAAATGTCAGTATGACATTGTTTTGTAATATTTTAAGAAGTGACAACAGTGACCCAAATCTTACACACTGCACCTTTTAAATGTAGAAAGTTTATTGTTGTCATAGCTGTCATCAACTCCTGCTGCCTTTTAACAAGGGGTCCCTTGAATTCATGTCCCACTGGCTAAGGCGTGGGGATGACTGGGGTTGATTCCCAGCCCTCCAGTTCCCAGCCCCTCAGTACCATGGGAACAACCAGCGAGTGAGCGTAGGTCAGGTCAACCCTGTCTCCTCGCCTGACTGTCAAAATAACAGTACCTTCCCCTCCAGCCTCCGACACTGTCCGTCACAGCCGTGGTGCTGAGTGCCACGGCACAGAGGGGTGGAAAAGCAATTAAATCAAACATGGGTGAGTAGCTGCGGGACAAATGCCTGCTCAGCGTTTCTCAGCCGCTGTGTTTTTCTGCAGAAAGGTTTTTTTGAAAGAAAAGAAGAGGATTGAAAAAAATCTCCCCAAAGAGAGGAGACATTTTGTGTCTCTGAGTGACCCATCCCGGAGTGGGACAGACATTGGACCAATTCAGAGGCTCTTTCTTCCATGGTGATGGCCTGAAACCTGGGGTCAGACACATACTCCGACCCCTGACCCCCTGGTTCACGTCTCATCCTAATTACCTTTGCGCATCCACCCCTTGGCCACCCCCACCCAAAGACAATGTAACAATTTGTCTTTTCAATTGTCTGTCACTCACTCTCCTCCAGGCCTTTTCAGTGGGCGTATATGCTTTCTTTTTCCATTTGTATTTATTTATTTATCTTGCTAAGAGTGGTGGGGGGTTGTCTGGCTCCAGAAACAGGGAGTCTTTGTTTGAGCTGGTTTCACATGGATATATCCCCCCCACCCCCCGCCCCAGCCCTCCACCTGCACCTCCTCCGTTCACCCTGCCTTCTATCTGGGGGCGGGGCTTATCTCAGGGTCATTGTACATTGCATTTCAATGATCATTAATGAATTCCCACTCAGGTTCTTGTCCTGCCTGTGGATCACTGAGCTGCTATTGAACTGTTCCCCACAGCCTCCACACTGCCACTGTACCACCCGTTTTCCACCAAACCAGTTCCAGCTTTTGTTTGGTGCAGGGGTCATGTGATGTGGTTTGTGGGTTCAGCTTCCATACCTCTGAAGACCCCATTTGGGTTTCCACAAGCAAATCAAATCAAATCAAGTTTCATTTATATAGCCCACATTTACAAATCAGAGTTTGTCTCACAGGGCTTCACAGGGTGGGTAACATTCTCTGTCCTTAGACCCTCAGCAAGAGTAAGGAAAAACTACCGGGGGAAAAACCCTTTTAACAATGAAAAAAGAAGAAAAGATAGAAACCTTAGGGAGTGTCACAAGTGAGCAATCCACTCCCAGGACGGACAGACATGCAATAGATGTTACGTAGAGTGTTCAATAACAATACAAACATTTTTAAAATGTGAATGACAAAATGTTTATATCCATCTTTGTTTTGGTTTATTCAATCTCCGGGTTCGTCACAGCTCACTCGCACGTTCAGGACCCACCGCCGGATCAGTCATGGCTTGAGACTCAGAATGCCGGTGTCCTCGTTACCATCTTCTAGCCTCATAAACAAGGCCCGGGACCCCCACTGACACTGACTCTCTCCCCGCCCCCACAGACACTATGCGTTACATTAACGCACAGTCATTTTTATTTCTCAAATCTTTATATTCTATATTTATATTAAGGCTGCTGCTACTTTTTGCACTATTCACTTTTTAACTTTTTAACTTTTTAACTTTTCCTTACTTTTTTTAGCTTTCTCCTCTTTTTTTTGAACAGGTTTCACTTCTCACTCCTATTAGCATTAGTATATGTTAAATGTATGCACCAATTCACCACAGCAAATTCAAATGTGAATTACAAAATGTTTATATCCATCTTTGTTTTGGTTTATTCAATCTCCGGGTTCGTCACAGCTCACTCGCACGTTCAGGACCCACCGCCGGATCAGTCATGGCTTGAGACTCAGAATGCCAGTGTCCTCGTTACCATCTTGGCTTCGTCTCGTTCACCAACGACCGCAAAGCTGGAAAAACAGTCGGAAATTGTTTAAGATAGTGCATGTGGTTTTCTGCGTTAAATGTAATAGGGAGACATAGGGTTTGTGGCAGGGGTGAGAATTTGAGGGCAAGGGTGCTCACTCTAAGTACATGATGGGAAATTCCCCCCAGCAGTCTGAGCCTATAGCAGCTTATTGTGGACTATTCAACACAGGTCTCCCCTGATCTGGTTTTGACTATAGGCTATGTCAAAGAGGTAAGTTTTGAGCTGAGAGTGGGAGCTGGTTCCACAGGAGAGGAATTTGGTAGCTAAAGGTTCTACCACCTGTTCTAGTTTTATTAATTCTAGGAACAACCAGTAGGCCTGAATTTAGAGAGCGGGTGGTTGGGAGTGGTAAGTTCTCTGATGTAGGACAGGGCTTGATTATTTAGGGCCTTGTAAGTAAGAAGTAGGATTTTAAAATCTATTCTACTTTTTACTGGGAGCCAGTGTAAGGAAGCCAAGACAGGAGATACAGTATATGATCTCGTCTTCTGGTTCCAGTCAGTATGTGAGCTGCAGCATTCTGGACCAGCTGGAGGCTTTTCAGGGACCTACTGGGACGTCCTGACAATAAAGAGTTACAGTAATCCAGCCTAGAAGTTATAAAGACATGGGTTTGTTTTTCTGAATCTTGTCGGGATAGGATATTTCTGATTGTCTTAATATTGTGCAGGTGGTAGAAGGCTGTTCTAGATATCTGTTTGATGTGTTGGTCAAATGGTAAGTTCTGGTCAAATAAAACTCCCAGGTTCCTCACAGTAGAGCAGGAGACTAGGCTGTTGCCATCTAGGGTTATTGCCTGATTTAACAGTGGCGCACTTGTTCGGCCCTAAGACTATGAACTCAGTTTTTTTTCTGTATAAGAAGTAAAAAGTTCTGGGTCATCCATGTCTGAATTTCTTTAAGACAACCCTGGTGTTTAATCAAATGGGTTGGGTCATCAGGCCTTGTGGATAAGTACAGCTGGGTGTCATCTGCATAGCAGTGGAAATTTACATTATGATTTCTGACAATGTTGCCTAATGGCAGCATGTATAGAGTAAAAAGAATTGGACTGAGTAAGTAACCTTGTGGACGTCCATAATTAACTTTAGTATGTATAGAGGATTCCTCATAAGACTAACAAATTGAAATCTGTCCGATAAATAGGATTTAAACCAGGCAAGTGAAGTGCTGTTCCTCTAATCCCCACATCTTGTTCTAATCTTTGTAGTAGGATCTCATGGTGTATAGTATCAAATGCTGCACTGAGATCCAGTAGTACCAGTATAAAAACAAGTCCTTTTTTAGAGGCCATGAAAATATCATTTGTTAAACGTAATGGTGCAGTCTCTGTGCTATGGTGGATTCTAAATCCAGACTGAAACATTTCAAATAAATTAGTGCTATACAGGTGGTCATACTCAGTAAGCCACTCAGTAACAAAATATTAATTTGGTCTAATATAGTAATACCAATTTGTGGGAGGGCCTCTTCAAGGAGTCTAGTTGTTTACAGGGTCCAACTGACATATTGTTGATTTGGAGGAGGAGACCAGTGAGGTCAGCTCTGAAAGGTTTATGAAAGTAAATTTGTCTAAATATACATCTGGAGCCACCACTGGATCTAAATGAGCAATATTGGACTGTGTTTTGCTAGTATGAGGGGAGAGGAGGTGGTTAATTCTATCTCTATTTTTTTCTTTTTTGTTGTTGTTTTTTTCTTTTTTATCATTAAAAAAGTGAATAAAATCATTACTGTTCAGAGATAGTGGGATGGATGGATTTGTTACTCTATGGCTCTCTGTCAGCCTGGCTACAGTGCTGGAGAGGAACCTGGGGTTGTTCTTGTTCTCCTCTATTAGTTCCGAGTTATAGGTGGTTCTAGCTTGTCGCAGAGCTTTTCTATACGTTTCAAAGCTGTTTCTCCACAAGACAATTGTGACTGTCGTTTCGTGAGGAACACCATGCTCTTTCTAACCTATGTGTTTCAGTTTTAAGGCTCAAGTTTGAGCACTATACCATGCAGCCAACTTCTTTTTGTGACAGCCCTCTTTTTCAGAGGTGCAACAGCATTTATGGCCATTTGTAACATTAAGCTTGTGCTGTCATCTAGGTTATTGAGCCGTGAGGGAGAGACATTTAGTCTTCATCTGCTGAGCCGACACATGGCTGGAGGGCGAGTATGAGTCTGAACCACATCATTACGTCATTGTATAACGAATGGAATCATCATCGAATAATGACAAGTTTTTAGACCACCCACTCCCACTGCGCTCCAGTTCAGCCCTCTATTCCCGGGATACTTTATAACTTTATAAATATTATTAGTTTGTTAATAAATTGATCGAGAGTGTCGCCACATCTAGCAAAGGGCAGCTGAAGCCGCAATGAGCGCTGCTTTCGCCACGGGAGCCGGATACTGCCCACTGCCGCTGCAGCTGCTGCTCCGTAAACTGGTCAAGTGTCCAGATGCATCCAGTGGGAGAGTGTGGCGATCAGACTGCTTAGACTGATCAAACCCGGAAAAAGACGTCTCCCGCTGTATACGTTGGATCACCGGCTCGGTTCAAGTGGCTTCCATTCATTTATTTCGGACTGTGGACGATGATCACACTTTCAGGAAGCACTGGGTTTCGTCCTCAGTCCGCTGCTGTTTCAATTCATTATCATCAATATTATTATTATATCACACTGATGTGCTGGCTTTAAACATGGCACTTTCAGACGTTTTGGGTCTCAGTAACCCCATCGCCTCCATTGTATTGATTCCTGCCTGTACAGCAGCACTGAGTTGGTGCCTGTTTTTGCTCCTGTTTTGAGAGAACTCGCACCAAGTCAGGCACTGGCCCAGATTTAGCCCAGGAACCTGTTCAGTGGAAAAGGAGCATAAGAGTCCCACTCCAACCGTACCTGCAGCAGGTTCACTCTTGTGACACATGCAGTATGATAACACTTGGAACTCAATGAGTTAATCTCAAACAGTAGAATACATTCTGTTGGGCTGCTTGGTGTGGATATGGTGTGGGTTTAGACTTGTGCACTACGACATGCTATGGCTCTGATCAGAAGAAGGTGCCTCATCAATGTTTGGCCCAAAGTCCAGGTTCGCTGACTCAGCATTTCAAAGTTCATTTTTAAGTTTTCCCCTGTCACGGAGGAAGATAAGTCAGCTATAGAAGCTGTGTCATGATTCAACTGGACAAAAGAGAACCTCCATGTTAACCTTAGTGAATACAAATACCTAACTTATAGCATCTGCAGATTTGATTTGAGAATTATGGAAGTCAAATGTATACATTTTACTTTGAAAATGAACAGGAAGTCAGTGATTGTGATGTATGTAACACAAACACTCAAATTTTGGTTAAACATTATTTCTGTATATTTTGCACAGTCAAACTCATTTTCACCGAGGATCAGCCTTATGGGTTCAAGCGTTTTTTAAGACTGTATAAATGTAAACACTCTTTAACTTATTGTAAAATAACCGTCTCCATATTTAAAGGTGCAGTGTGTAAGATTTTGGTCATTTTTGTCACTCCTAAAAATATTACAAAGCAATAACATACTGACATTTTCATGCATTTATAATCACATAGTGTTATTTCTTCCATCACCCTTAAATGAGCCCATAAATGTATATTTACATGATATTTACATTTTTTTAGTTTTAATGACAACTGGAGTCTAACATAGGTTCTCCTGTGTGTTCAGAGGGTTGGGGGAGAGGTGATGGATACAACATGTAACTTCACCTCTAAGAGGTCACAAATCTTAGATATTGCACCTTTAATTATTATCTATTCAAATCCCAAATATTGTAAATACATTTGCATTGATGAAAAAATGGGTAAATCCTTTTTATATATGAATACACATAATCACATTAATCATAGAAATAACAAAAATAAACACGTCATATTCACTGTGTTCATAACTTTTTTGTCACAGTTGAAAGAAGCAGAACTGTGGTGTAAACATAAGGCTGCATTAATGCATACATCTGTAAAAACACTGAATACAATGCTGCACATACAAAGTGTGATTAACCGTAGTTTATGTTCAATGTATCAATCATTCAATCAAATTTAAAAATTGCATTTTTATGACTTTAAAACTCTCATGGGCCACATTTAATGACATTAGTCAAATATTTTTCATTTCATCTTAAGGGAGTAAATACTGAAAGCTTGAAACAGTGTGAAGAGTAAACATGGAGTTATCTGTTGGAGAAGGATCATCCTCTTTAACTGTGATCTCTGTGCAGCTCCTCAGTGTTTGGCAGAAACAACATGGAACTCATGGCACTCTTGGTTTCCTCACAGAAGACTCTGTGTTCCAGGGTGAGCTAATGAAATCCAGAGAAGAGAGGAGACAGTTCTATCTCCGCCCTGACGTGTGATGTCACATGACAGCTCGGTTTGAACAAGTCACTCATTCTGATGGTCTGTCCCGTTCCTCATGAAACTCACAAGTGCGACTGTGTCAAAAAAATCTGTGGTTTGCTTTGATCACTTTCATTTGCTCTCTCTCTCGCTTTCTCTTTCGCTCTGTCTGAGGCAGAGGGATGAGAACGTATGCCAGTGGCAGCCGTTAGTTTGAGTCCAGACGCAGCAGTGAGGCGTCCAAACAATAAAATGCCATTAATCCTCTGGTATTTCAGTGTGCGATAGAAAAACGTTTACTGTGCAGGCTGATCGTGCTCTGCTCCTCTCATCAGATGAGAGGCAGAGATAACAGATGAGTGTTGTAGAGTGGAAGTAATCCCATGACTAAAGATGTAAGTCTACAGGCAGAGCAGAAAACCATCCCGCTTAATCTAAACTGTGATGACAGGCTAAGACAATGCCTCATAAAAATGGTGTGACATGTATTTTGTGGGTTCACACCTCAAATCCTCTTGTGTGTTTTTCTGCCAGCAAAACAAAAACAAGATTGTCTGAACTTGAAATGTCTTACGAAACATTCCTAATCCTCAGGGTCAGCTTTTGGGATGCATTATAAATTTTAATTTTAATTTTAATTTTAATTTAATTTAATTTAATTTAATTTAATTTAAAAAATTAAATAAAATTTCATTTTATTTTAGTTTTTTTTTTTACATCTTTTTATTTATTGATTTATTTTTTGTGCCATAGCTTGAACAAATTAATGTCTTTATTTGAACTATCACTCAAGTGTGAGATTTAGGGGAAACTGAACAAGGTTGAATGAAGTGTATTGAGCTGCAACTTCATACCAGATCCAATGAATGCTATATAGTATATACTATGCCTTTAAACAAACATGCATTATTTTCATAAATGATTTTTTTTTAGCTCTGCCTTTTTTACGAGTGGTTATTGTTTTATACTTTTCAGTTTTGTGGTTGTATAACACACAGCTCAAGCCGCTCAAGCAGCACATTGTTCTTCCACCTGATAACCTGACAATTACACTTTGCTTTCTTTCATTCATGTTTTCACTAATTCAAAATGTATAAGGGGGGAGAATGAAAAAGTATTGTATCGCCAGTACAACAGGTCCATAGTACATGCTGCCTCTATTGTACATCTTACAGTACTAATATGTTAAAACTATACTTTTATGCATTTATGAATTTACTATTTCATGATCACTAACCACTCTGTTTATTTTTCAGTTTGATCTGTTTATTTTAAAGGGTGAATATACACATTAGAAATATTTTAGTATTGTCCATTGAAATTATTTGTAAATAAATAAATAAAAGGAATACAGAATCTAATTTTGTTTTTGTTTGTCGGAATCTGTAAAAGTATACTTGTTTTGGGATTTATGAAGTGTATGGATGCAGCTGGATCGTCCCTCTTCACCTCACCTGAATATACCTGAATATTTTCCTCAGGTGATGGTGATGGTCACCTGAAAGAAGAAAACATTAATAAAGCTGTTTTTCCAGATATTTCTAATGATTTCCTCAGTGAGACGGAACATTTCTTCAATTGACTGAACATGAAACTCTGGCTGACATCATGTCAGCTGAACGTTTGGACATTCTAAATAAAAGACATATACAACTTAGAAGGAATGCATGTTCCTGATCAAAGCTTTAATGGGAAAATGGAGCTTTGATTAAAGATACGTGTGTTTCTTTAATAGAAGCAGTTTTAGTACAAAGTCTGCTTTGTTTAGAGGAGGACAGGCATTTTGCCATTGGCCATAACTTTTATCTACACCATCTGTGTGTATCTAACCAATCAGCACCACATGATTATTTGCTCTCTTCCCTAAAACACCAGCAAACGTCTCATCCCTGCGCTCTAGTGATTGCTGTCGTGTTTTGGGCTGTAGACTGTGATCATGTGATAAGATCAAAACTCTCCATCCAAGTGCATTTAAAATATTATAACACAGTTAGACAATAATGCAGTGCAGGTCATTTCAAAGGCATTGGAGCTGAACACCACAGCTGGAAATCCAAAAGTATGAGAGACACAAATCACTGAGTAACACTTTAATTACAGCTCCATATTTTTTTCCTCTACAGGTGGTGAAGGTTTGGTGTTATAGAAAATGTTATTAGAGCTAGTCCTTCATGACCTGAGCCCATGGGCAGGGCAGTGGATTGGATTCCAACTCTCTCTCTCTCTCTCTCTCTCTCTCTAATACCATCTATCTCCTGTCACATAGACTGTATGTGAAGATGGATGCAGCTTGTGTCGCTTGACATCACCCATAGTTTTCTACAGACTGCGTATGAAACTCTTAGTGGGCGGTTCACTTATCCGCCATTTTGCAGATGCAAAACTCCTCCTACTTCAGGAGGCATAGAGGCGGAGCACAGGTAGAGCTGGTGCAGGCCTATGGTTCCATTAGGACAAAATAGTGAAACAAAGAATGACCTTGATGACCACAGCTGGATTATTTGGTGTAGATTTACAGAGTCTGTCTGCTTGATTAGTTGGATGGTTGGTTGATCGATCGATTGATTGAATCCATCACAGACTTTACACATGATATTTAGTAAAATGCACTAGTCACAAGCAGAAATTGAACAGTGTTGAATTTATCACACATTCTTTCACCTCCAGTTCCGGTTTCCTCCATGTCATCCCTTGCACGCCCAGAACTGTTGAATTGATGATTCAGGGGATTGCTGTCCCTGCCTCACCAAGTGCCAACTCCACTTCGAGCTGAACTCAGCTGCCTTTCCCTCGGACCGAGCCAAGGTGGCATTCATCATTTTCCACCTCAGCGGCTGAGTGGAAGCCAGGGCTGCTGCGGAGTTGGACCGCCACACTGCCATCTGCAACTCAGTGAGCAACTTTATGGACACCTTTCGCAAGGTCTTCCATCACAGCACCCCCAGGAGAGAGGCGGTTCGGTCTCTGGTCAATCTGCGGCAGGTGACACGCAGGGTGAGTGACTTCGCCACACACCTCCGCACTATTGCAGCTGATAGTGGGTGGAATGAGGCGGCGCTAACTGATGACTTCCTGCAAGCTCTCGTTCCCCGTATAAAGGCCCATCTCGTCGCCGTCGAACTGCCTAGCGACCTGGACACCCTCATCTACGTTGTCTCCAGAGTCGAGAATTGCCACAGAGAACAGGAAGGGGTCCGTAAACCAGGAGAGGGGGCTTCTCTCCTCTTCTCCAAAGGTGTACCTCAGGGCTCCATCTTGGGCCCAACCCTATTTTCTATCTACATTAATAATGATGTTAAAGCTGCTGGCAGTTCCCGGATCCATTTGTATGCAGATGATACCATCTTATACTCAGTTGGCCATTCACTCCATTCTGCAGCATCCACTCTTCAGCTTAGCCTCACTTCTGTTGAGCAGTTCTTTCACAACCTCCACCTCTGCCTTAACATCACCAAAACCAAATGCATCATCTTTGACAGAAGAAATGTTGCATCCACCCCACCCTCATGATAAGCTGTACAGATGTAGCGTAAAGCCTGTAGTAGAGATGTAGAGCCTGTAGAGTAAGTTAAATCCAATAAATATCTTGGCTTCTGGCTTGATTAATCTTTCGCCACGTCCATTAACAACCTCCAGACCAAACTCAAGCCAGACTATCTTTTCTCTTCTCCAACAAAGCCTCCTTCACTCCTGCCGCCAAACACACCCTTGTCATGATGACATTATTCCCGATTCTGGGTTACAGCGACATCATCTATAAAATGGCCCCAAGCGCCATGCTTAAAAAACTGGACATTATCGCTCAGCCATCCGCTTTGCCACTAACGCACCCTTCCACACTCACCACTGCGATCTCTATAAATGTGTGAGGGGGCCCTCCCTTCATAGCTTCACGACTGGTTTATTTTTGCTGTTAAGTCTATTCTTGGCAAGACACCTCTCTACCTCTCTTCTCTTCTTCACCTCACCCACAATTCACATTGCACTAGGTTTAGCGAATACATCAGGCTCATCACCCCCAGTTCTTCTGCTATTGTTGGCCGCAACTCCTTTCGCTTTGCCGAAGCTAACCACTGGAATACCTTACAGAACACCTTCAAGCTTGCAACTTTGACTCCACTCACCACCTTTCAGCTTCGACTTCAACATATTGTGACGTGGATCTCTTTTTAATCGCACTAATGAGACACAGGCAATGATCTGTAATGCAACTGCCTTTACTGAAGCTTATCTTTCACATGCCCCAAAACAGACAGAACGGAGGAAACTGAGGAAAACAAAAGCGAAACAAAGTCATGGTGCCACACACACTGTTGTTCCTCC